>VDFB02291593.1:0-45090 GCA_007258455.2 Sequoia sempervirens
GCTAAATGTATAAGGGTATATGTGTGTATATTGATGGATAAATGGCTAGGCGAATGAGCTTGACTTTACACAAGCTCATATTATCTATCGCTATGTACATGTATCAGGACATTTCCTTGAAATAGGCACAAACATAAATGGGAAATAGCATGGGTGTAAATTTCGTAATTAAATATCTAAGATAAATAAATAAATGCAATTAACAAGCATAAATTAACCTAGATTAAATTTAGCCATGTTTGAATAGTAATAAATGTGATAATAAATGAGAGAATAGGGTACTTAGCTCTAGGATTAATGAATTGTTATCAATGATGTCATGCTAAAAAGACTAACCACGTTGCAAAAATTGATTGTCCTCAATTTGATAGATGGACCAAATTTTATGTAGTCTTAGAATTATATGTGGTTTAATCATGAGCCCCTTAAGTTTGATCTTGATCCATGTAAATTTGTTACACCTTGTTGTTTATTTACCAAATACTTTTACTTTTCTGAGTAAAAATGATTTTAATGCATGATTATGTCTTGATGATGTTCGATGAATGAAAAAAATATATGAATATGCATTATGATGAAATTACTTTTTAAATGCTTTAATCATACTTATGTTATATTATGAATTTGTGATTTGTATGTTATCGACTAACTACGAACATGTTGCTCTAAGTTGGATGCAGGAAAGTTTGAACCCTCCAAAGGGGAGAGGGAGAGTATCACCTAGAAGAAGAGATTGGTATTGGAACAATTGGTTTTTCTATTTGAGTAGCACACACACTCACTTGCATAGGTTAGAGGAGCCTTGTTGAGTCAGTCTGAGTATCGTATTGGTAAGTGTTAAATATAAGCTAATAGACTTTTTGGTTGTTATGAAGGGTTAGGTCTGGTCATTTTTTATCCTCCTTGATCGTTTGATCAAATTAAATTAAAATGTTAAAACTCTTGTAAATAGCATATATTACATGTTATGTATATTTGAATATATATATATATAATGGAGCATAGATATGTATATATAATGGAGCATATATATGTATATGTATGTAGGTATGAATATACATAGATAATAATATCTATGTATACTCATGCGTACGTACATAATATGTATATGCAAGTGATTAATTGGGATATATATATAATTAAAGTTAATATATTTGGCAATCATATTTGATGGTAGTTATGCCACGTAGAGGTAATGTTAATAGTAGTTTGAATGGTTGTTGCAAAAAATTAATGGGTCACCATTGATTAGCACCACACTATGCATATAGTGAATGTAATTACTGCCATGTAAGTGGTTAAGTTTATGCACTTTTAAATAGTTGTTTGCAGCCACATGAAAGTGGTGATAAGGGAGATTTTTGGCATATGTTTGTATTTGATATTGGAGGACCACGATTTTGGAAAAGGCATGAAATAGTGTTCAATTTTTTATTGACTTTCCAACTTTCCATTTAAGAGACTTTTTTCTGTAACAAAAAACTGCTAGCAACTCCATTTGGTTGGGCCCAGTTAGTTGTGGGAGTAGAGAGGAAGAAATCGAATGGTCTTTGATGTCTTTTCCAACTGAATTTATATTGTTTCAGAACTGAAAACTCCACGTGTGGGATTAGTGGAATTGTTGACTAAATCCAAATGCAAGTCATGGTAGTTAAAGAGCTGAGTCGACTAGCTCCATTCACACGATTGGCTAATTTCTAAGTGGTGGCAATGTGCAAATTGTTTGAACTTCCTTTTAGCAACTGATATCTATCCATTTTTAGTATAAATAGAGTGCAACTTCTCATCATTTGGTTGTTCATTCATTTAATAATTTGGAGTATAGAGTATACATGAGTTTGCAAGGAGAGAAAATTTTGAGTAAAGAGCATTTGAAATTCTATTTATCAAGTAGTCAAATAGTGAGGATAGTTTGCTAGTTTCAATTATATATTGCTTGGTAGCTGTAGTTTAATAGTTTAGAAGCAAGGGAGAGGTGCAAGAGAAAAGATGAGAGCTGGAAATTGAGAAGGTAACAGGATAAAGTTGAGTCATAGAGTAGATTGGAAGCAAGGATTATCAAGAATCAAGTCAAGCTATTTTAATCTAGGCATGATTAAAATAATTCTCTTTCCTTCTCTTTCAAATTCTAAATCAAAATTTGTATTTACCTAAGTTTGTTTATGTCATTGTTATGTGCAAATAATGGTTGTTAGAAAAGCATATGAGTGTATTTACAAATAGCTTAGTTATTTATGCATAGAGCTAATTTAAAATACAAAGAGATAATGAGAACTAGTGAAGCCAATTGGGTATATCCAGTAGTTTTCATTAATTATATTGTTAAATCATGTTTGCAATAAGTGATTATGAATTATTATTTATATATGTATTTGAGAGAAAGAGCTTCAGTTGAAGGTTAAAATCTCTCTAAAGTTGAGTTTAACCAAAACGACCAGCTTGTTAAACCAAAGTAGCAAAGGAAAGCTAAGTATGGGAATAGGATATTATCCCAATGAGACAATGTCTTATTTATATTGGTGTTAAAAGAGTTTATATTGCATATAAGTTAGAGGGTATGAAAATGTGTCAGAAGTTAATAGGTCTTTATTATCTTTTGAAAGTTATTATCTTATATAAGTAGACCAAGAGTCGTTATTACCTACTGATTGAAAATTACATATCATAGATAGAGGACTTTATTCTTCTTTTATTAATCAAAGGCCTTAATGCTAGGGGACTTTAAGGTGCAGAACAAATAACTCTCAAGTAGAAAATATTCTCTAGCATGACTATAAGCTTACCATACATTTATATGTAATAATATATGTGTCAAGATTATCTATATGCAAAAAAGCATAGGTATTTTATATAACTATATGAAGGATAACGTCTGAGAAACCTGTGAAGAATCTGGAGATTAGTCGAATGGTTCTCAGTTGAGTTATCAAAAGTAAATAAATTAATTACAATGAATATAAGATTTTATAATGAATCAAACTAAAAGAGATTAAATTTCATTAATAACTAGATCAATTATGGCATTCTAGAAGGACAGAGCCATACTTGGTATGACAACGAAGAGTTTGAACCATTATTTATGGAGAAGACGATTGTCTATTTACGTCCAAAGATTAAACGTTGGACAATTGAAACTTTAATACAAAGAAGTAATCTTCAATTCAAGCTTAATACTAGATTGTTATACATATCGACATATTATCAATACTTTAGATTGAGACTAGGTGCATCTAGTCGATGACATTGTCATCAGTATATTAACTAATTATGCATAAAATATGAGAGTACTTACTCCCATGATTATAACTAAGGACTTGAGAAAAAGGTAGTTGTCAAGTTCCAAGTTGTTACATGAACGTAACTAGAAAGATTTAATCAGAAAAGTATAAATAATCAAGTCATCTATCAACTTAGTAAGAAAGGACTTGAATAAGAGGAAATTTCCTAACCTAGAATGTTGCGAGAATGTAATGTGGGTATTTGAGTCAGAAGTGTTAAACCTACTTGGTCAGTTAGTCGACACTAGTGAAGTTATCACTATTGAAAGAGATTCTAATTGAGTTAGTTAGCCTTTGGTCAAACCAAAAGTAGAGTTAACCACAGGTCAGTAGGATTTCCAAGTTGATTTAGAGGTGGGTGAACTTATGACACCGCTTCTTTAAAAAGTGGATTGATTATATTTATCAAAATTTGGCCAAAGAAAGTGTAAAATTAGCTACTTGCACTTGTTGGCTCACTGTGCTCTAAGTTTGCATAGCTTATCAATAGCGTCATGATAGTTGGAAGATATCGATAGTTGTATGACTGTACTTGTTATGTAGGACACAACACTAGATACTCAGATGGAAATACTAGGGATTCCAATACTAAACTCTTCATTGAAGGGTAGGGCCACTTCCAATTGGAAGGTGTGCAAGGGATTGCCAATCTATGGTTGGAGGTAAAGTGCTTGGGTGATGGTCTCTCTCTTGCAGACAACACACCGAGGCTTGTGAAATAGAAGAAGTGTAATCCAGATAAGGATACCTTGACCTTGATCTCTTGTGAATTATGAAATTGCATATATGATCACGAATTCTATTTATAAATTGTATTTGAAAAGATGAGTTTCATTTACTTAAAGTTGAATTTGATATTTCAATTATGCAATGTTATGTGAAATTCTTTATGAAGCATGGAAAAAGATATTAAAAGAAAAGAAAAATTTTATTATCCTATTTTAGAAACTTTGAATTATTCACTTCATGAGTCAAAACTTAGGTGAAAACTATAGAGTAAACATTGGGTATGATACATGTGGTATTAGAGCTACCAGGTTCAACACTTGGACCTATGTGCTCATTACATAAGTTTTTCCTCAAACATTACCAGTAGCTAATGTTTGAAATGTTCTTATGACAGAATGGCAAGAAAAAGAAGAACAAGGAAAATAGTAAGGAAGTTAATTTCTTGAAACTTGTCTAACTTTGGGACTAAGAAAGATTCATCCTCAAAGGTTAAACTCCTTAACCATATTAGCTACATAGGAGGTGCTTGGATGGATAACTCTGAGACACTCACTAACACACTCAAGCATATCAGGCTAGAGAAGAAGCAATAGGATATAGTAGTTGTAAAGGCTATTGATACTATCTTTGTGATCAAACTAGTCAAACCAACAACTCATAGGGATATGCCTTTGGGTTGTTGTAGGAATGCACCTATGATTAATAAGAAGGTTATGGATGAGTACCTATGAGTACATCCACCCTCCAAAATTGTTTTGGTTCTCTAAGAGTGAGAAAGAACCCAAAGAGATTCCTCTTTTTAATAGTCACATGTAGTCACAAAGAGTCAAAGATTATGTATTAAATAAGGATACTATGTAATCCACGAATAATATAATAAAATTTACATTTGATTAAGTTGAACAAATGAATATGATTAATGTCTTTTGACGCAAATGCTAAATTAGAGGGACTAATTGTTAGCACAAATTAAAAACTTTAGGAGTAGTAGAAAATTCAACTTGATTCAAACCAGAATAACTATGGAGGTAGCCAGGAGGCAGGACAACCCTCTGACAACCTCGAATAAAGAAAAATGAGATTAAATCCTAGCAATGGTAATTGAAACAAGATGAGAATTGGTACCTTAGAGTAAAGATCAAAGGCTACAGTAGGTTGAAAAAGGAAACCACCAAGAAATAGAAAAGTTGGTCGCAAAGCAAAGCTTTTCTTAGTAAAGTATGTTAACCAAACAAGAGCTCAGGTAGAGCACTGTTTGGTCGAAGCTAAGATTGAACTTCCAAGTTTCTCAACCAGAGTAAATATGTAATTAGTTGTTGTGCCTCTAGCACACATGCCCCATTCAGAACGAGGACCCTCTCTTTTCGCTTTGTTGGGTCGCTTTTGCCTTCACCTCTTTTTGCATGCCCCCTATTTTGAGTCCTAAGTGGTCAAGGAGCCCTTGAGTTAGCATCTTAAGTTGACCAAGTTTCATTACCCTCAAAATTTTCAAGCCTTTGTCTTTTGCAGAGTACCCTTGGCAATTTTCCTTCAAACATTTGAATTGTCATCCTTCACGCTGAGTGGGTCCACCTATGCAGGTCACCCTTGGCGGAACTCCGTTTTTTCTTCGTTGTCCCTACAACGGTCGAGCTAGCACATTCACTCACTTTGCTAGTCCTGCGGGCCCCGTCGCCGATTCCTTTGCTGACCGTCCCAGACGACTAATCCTCAGTCGTCGTCCGCTTTGCGAACCCCGCCGTCCTCGCCGCTGTCTCTTTTTAAATGCATGCCCACCAACCCCGTTCGCCACCGTACGTGCATTAATGGTGAGAATTTAATGCACTAAATTCTATAAATAGGCGCTTTGACAGGTCATTTTCACCAGCATTCCTCCTACAAACTTGTCAGATCTTTCAGCCGTCGCTGCCCATTTATGTTTTTCCTTAATTTCTATAGAAAAATTTAAATCTTAAGCAAGGGAAATTTAAAACTAATTAGAAGGAATCATGGAGAACAAAACCCACATCTTAGAAACTTGAAAGTCTTCTGAAATCAGCCTTAGAAAACCATGTGGAACTTCCGCCCTTCGTTGCCATTCCTGAACCAAGGAAAACTGGCCCTTGCGGCCCGCAAGACATTTTTCGCCGCTATCAAACCCACCAACGGTAAACTTCTAACGATCGGCCTTCATCCCCTTTGGGTTGGCGTATGCCTGAAGGCACTTCCTCATTACTATCACTATTTAGACTTAAACGAAAATCATAACAAGATATTTTCACCCCCACGGATCTGCAAGTGTGGGCCTCCGCTTGTGGGTTGCCCTTGGTGCCTTGCCGTCCAAAACGGCTGATTGATCCCATCCTCCCGCCTTGCAAGTCTCGCAGCATTTCCATCCTCCAACTTGGATTAACACATAACTCCTTGCAGACCATCTCCTATAGGATTCTGCCAACACTTCGTCATTGTTCAATGCTCATTTCAAACAACGAAATCTTAGGCTCCTTACGTTGGGTGGGCCCCGCCCTAACAACTTTCGTTCAATCCTCTGAGGTAAAATGCCTAAGTTTGAGCCCTTGCAGACCGCCCTTGCAGACCGCCCTTGCGGACCGCCCTTGGCGGGCTTCCGTTCGCAGAGTGTCGTCAAAAGATCACCGCCCAAACGGCCTTAGCCACCCGTTCATCTGCGTTACGAACCTCGTACTCACTGCCTTCATTTGAACTCAAAGAACAAAATGACTAAGTGCAGGACATTATGCGGGCTACCCCATGTAGGTGACCGCTTGCGGATTGCCGCCCCGCTTTGGCTACTTTGAAACTGCCAATGACCTCTGTTGGCCCTCTATGCAGGGCCTGACCCCACTGCCTCCTTCTAGTCATTTACAAATGAATAACTAATGACAAGGATCCTTGCGGACCCGATGGTGCGGGCCACCGCTTACATACTATCATCCCATTTTCGTCATTTAAAATGACAAAAACCTAACGACCTCCCGCGACTCCTCACCCGCACCCTATTAAATGAACTGAACTTCACCATTGAACTAATGTCATCCTTCCTCGCTACAGATCCCTCATTGCGGGATGTCACTTTCGAGATGCTGCCCCGCCAACGCTGTTTCAAACAACGAAGCTCAAAACAGATGAGAGGGCTCCCGCACTCGTAACCCTTGCTTCCACGTGCTTAAATTACTGAGTTAGAATTCTAAGGACCTCGAGGGTGATCAAGCACACGTGTCAAAATGACTCAATACCTTGGTGGGCCCCATCTCAAGTACAAAAACTTGATGTGAGTGGATTCATGTGGGTCATCGTGTCCTGTTCGTTTGTAGCTGCCAGCCTAGGGAAGTCTACACCCCTGGGCCTGCATTGCCATATCTCCCTCAAACAAAAGGTAGATGATGATTGGAGAAGAATGTTATGGTACTTGAACGATAAATTACTTGATTTAACATGGATTTTGCAGGGGTTTGCTAATGTTTCTTATGTTTTACGCATGAATATGCTTACTGCTCCTTTGATTGCAAGATATATGGAATTAGCTGTAGGACCTTCAAGAGCATCCATAGAGAAGGAAAAGGGAAAGAAGGCTGCCAAAGCACCAAGGGGAAAGGAGGACAAGGATCAAATGAAGTACAAATTCCAAGGGGTGGAAATCAACACTAAGGTCACCACAAAATGGGACATTGTCTCAGACACAAACCTGGGGTACATTGATATTGATGAATTCAGGCAATGAGTCATTGACAACCCTGTCATGAAGAATGCCAAGAAGATAAGGAAAAGTGGATTGGCCAAGGTAGCTCGTTTCCCACCTGCCCTCGTGTCTCCTAAACTGGTAATGGCCTACAAAGAGGCATATCAAGAAATGACCAAGAGAATTATGGATCAAGATGGCAACATATTGGTTGACTTGTCCTCCAAGTCTATAGGACAAACTTTCCACATCCCCACCTTTGATGAGATGGAGGAGACATGAAAGGAATATGCTGAAAGCACATGGAAAGTTGATCACCTCAAATGCAACTAATTAATCAATTATGGTTGAAGGAGAAGAGGGGAAGCACAAACAAAGTACCCCAGGAACTCTTTAGAAGTGATTTCCAAGAGGATTACCCTGATTTGGTAATCTTGTTGAGTAGGGTCATGGGCCTCCCAACTGCAGCGTATTTCCAAGAGTGGATGCTCTATTTCATAGAAGAAATCATCAGAGGGAAAACTAAGTTCCATTGGGAGGGAATGATCAGCAACTGCTTGCATGAGTAGTTTGTGGCAGTAAAGAAAACCTCATAGTTCTACATGGCTTCATACCTGTTCTATCTTTTGGATAATTGTATTCAATACAGAGGTCTATTTGTCACACCAAGCCAGACTCTAGGAAGAGAACCAAAGTTCTATGATAGGTACCTACAACTTCAATACCACAACTTCAAGAAGGATTACCGCAAGGTGAATGATGCCTTTATCAGGCACATTATCAGACTACTCGGAAGCAACTTCGAAAGGAGAGTCACTCACAGTGCAAATACCTTCATTTGCCGGTTTGGGCTCCTCTTTGTTCAATTTCCCAAGTTTACCTATATCAGAACCGAGGGCTTCTTTGAGAGGTCGTATAAGCTGCCCCAGTACCCAAATGACCGACTGGTATTGCTTGAAATCTCCAGGCAGCTACAACATGCACATGTATACTCTTTTGAGTGACAAGCCTATATAGGCCAGGGATTCCTTATCCCCTCACATTTGACCAAGGTATCTATGCAATCCCCACATCCTAGTGTGTGGAGTACTCGAAAAAAGAAATCATTGAATACAACTTGGAGCTCCACACTACTCGACCACGGATGGATCTGTTTCGCAAGCTGAAGAAGTTGGTTGGAAAAGAATACACCCATCTACACAATGTTGAAGACTTTTGGGAAAATTGTAAGGATGATAAAGAGGTGCGCATGAGGCACTATATGCGCATGATAGCATATTTTGTTAAAACATTTAACTTATTCCCAATACCAGATCAAGTTGTGGAGGAATAAAATACTATTATAGATCGAAGATTCGATGTCAATGCTAACTTGCCACTACCCCTAATAAATTGGGATGAGAAGAGGTCAATGACCTCGATATTCTGACAAAACCAATAGAGGCAAGAAAAAATTAGTGGATTGATGGGCAGATTGCTTAGTTGAAACTTCAAGGAGCCACTTTAACTTGTGGAGAGCTTGAGGATGAGCTCGAGAGTGATACTAATAGTGGGACTACTACTGCCCCATCTAGGGAAACCTCAAAATCTCCTCCAACTACTAGGTCAAAGAAGAGAAAAGAGGTGGCAGAATGCTAGCCTAAGCACAAAGTATATTCAAGGAAGGCGTCAGAGGGAGAGCCCTCTAAGAAAGCCAAGAAATCAGGTGGATTCATGGAGATGCCCACAATTCAAGAGGACCCACTCTGCAAGGGAGAGGAAGAAGAGTCCAAACAACCGAAGTCTCCACCTACTACCTCTATTCTCGCTACCATTACTGTTGCCACTACCATTACTCCCCCACTGACATCTCAAGCATTTCCTACTTCTTCTCCGCCCACGATGGACATTTCGGTTCACCTTGCCTCCACCTTACCTACTGTGCAAATTATGGTGATAGATTCTTCCTCTACTACCACTTCTCCACTCTCTTCTTCCTCCATGTCTCCATCAACGACTGTTCCCCTAGCCTCTACAACAACAATGCCCACCCTTACTCTCCCAGAAGCTTTCGCCAAGCATATGCAAAACATACCAATCGAGCTTTCTGGAGTATTAATGAACCTTGTAGTGCAGGATTCCCTAACACAAGTTGTCTCTAGCCTCCCTGTCCCTCCTCCTCCGAATGAACCATCTAAGATGGAGGCAACAATGCAAATTTCTGAGGAGTTAGAAAGACAAGAAAGGGAGATAACCAAAGAAATGGAAGAGGAACCTAATGATTATCATGAGCATCTCGAACATCAACATCTAGTCATTGATGAGGTGGTGCATGAAGGGGAGGAAACACAATCCTTTGAAGAAGATGTCGAGGACCCTGGAGCAAGGTACATTGTGGAAACTTCCGACCAAGAACTTGAAGAAGAGTTGGCCAAGCAACTCAAATATGTTGGGGAGGAAATTGAGAAGTAGTCCTCTGAAGAGAAGAAAGAAACGAATGAAGAAATGGAGGTAACCACAAAAATTTCGACTGGGGAACAAGATAAGAACCCTGATCATGAAGAAGGAGGAGAAAAGAAAGAGGAAGAGAAAGAAGAGGAAAAGCCTAAAAATGAAGCTAAAACAAGAAAAATCCCAGAGACAGATCATCATGAAGAACATGGGAAAGAAGAAGAAGATAGGACATCTGAAGGGGAAGATAGCCCCAGGGAAAACATAGCCGTCACCGAGTCACAGAAAGAAACTGTCATATTCATCCGTGACTCCGATGAAGAAGCGGAAGAAAGGATAAAACAAGAGTCTCTGAGCTGTGAAGAAATGGAGTTTCAACATACTCAGGAGGAAGAAGGTGATCATGAATCACCAAAAGAGAGATCCTAGATGCCTAAGTGGCTAGATAAGAAATTACAGAAGAAGGCCCCCGTCCTTATGGATCCAAAAGAGAGACTAGAAGCCATCTTGGCTTGAGAATAGATAGGGACAAAGAAAGAGAAGAAACCGAGGGTCAAACCCCACATAACAATGGATGCCTCGGGATCAAGGACAGTTCAAATAGCTACTCTAGTGATAGATAAGGATGAGGGAGTCAGCTATAACATATCCACTATTGACTTGGGGACAACCACCTGGGAACAGAAAATTGATCACCTCCAGGGATTCATCGCCACCATTTTACATCAAATGAATAAGGAAAAATATTCCAAGGAGGAATTAAAATCACAAGTGGTGGATTTAACAACCTACATACAACAATGGTCCTCTACTGAAGAACTACCGACAACCTTGTCAACCCCACCCCAACTATTGTCTAAGGATCATATCAGCAAGTTTGAAAGGAGAAGGAATTGGACTAAGGCTATAGAGGACTGGTTTTGACGGGTAGTATACAATGGAGATATGGGCATTGACCATGTTTCCCAGACAACAAATAAATTTCGGGAAGTGCAAAAGCAACTTGAAGGCATAAGAAATTTTTGCACTGACTTCCCAGAGTTGTATAGAATTACGTATCCCAAACTTGAGGCTATCCTCAAGGTACCTGAGAAATCCTAGGAAAAGGAGTTGGCACTGGTGAAGGATGATCATTGGCTTGTGGAAACATGGAAATTGGGCCTCGATCATAGAAAAGAGATCTTGGAACGGGTGCTTCATGAAGTGGAGCTTGACATAGATTGGGCCAAGGAAATCAGAACGACCTATGAGGAGTACTTGAAGCTGATGACGGATTATGATATGCCCGCCATCGGGTTGGATCTTGAGAAGATAAGGCCATACTTCCATAAGAATATGGAGAATGGAGCCACATATGTACTCATGCTAGACTTTATGGATTTTGTTGCTCGAGCCTTCGTGCAATCTAAGTAGGTGATCAAGAACACGCAAAAATGCAACAAATATTGGGAATTGATCACTAGACAATCCAAAAAATTGAACTTCCAGGTGCTCCAATCTGATATAATGGAGTGGAACAAGCTCCAGGCATTGATTGGCAATTTTTTGGAATATGCTACTGTGAAGAAGCATGAGGGAAATCCAGTTATTGATGATGAATTTATCACCATATAGCTGTAGCAAAGACACTTAGCTAAAAGACAAAATTGCTACAGTGTTAGCCACTAGAAGACAAATTAGGCTAGAAGACAAAGATGTATTTTAAATTGTAAAATATTAGGGGTAGGTGAAACCCTATTTGTAGTGAATCTTGGCCACACAATGAGATTGAATCTTGGCCATTCATTTTTCTTTTTGGACATTATAAATAGGGGTGTCTCCTCTCATTTTCAAGAGAGAGTTGAGTTGTTGTAAAGACATGTTGCTGAAATTCTAATAGAAATTGATTGCTTTTGGGTGGATTCTTGAGTTTCATCTCATGTTTCATGATTCGTCTCTTCATAGTTAATAGATTTTAGTATATTTACTTTGTTGTTCTATGTGTTTAACATGTTATAGTAGATTAGTAGATGTTGATCATTGATATTGAAGAATTTTGTTGTGTTGATGCCCTTCCCTATTCATGCTTTTTGTTATTTATTGATGATAAATAGCAGTGTAAAGCTAGTCTAAACATCAATTGAATGTTGCACTCAAATTCTATCTTTAATTCATTCTTTATGGTGAATGAATGGTTAAAAATCTACAGACCTTAGAAGATTGCACTAGTTTCATGAGACTGTGAGTCAATTTGGTTAAGTGGAACTCAGTTTTGGGAAGGTTGTCCACTATAGCATCCTCCATTATCACTGTTCATTGGTAGTTTCAGGTCTAGGAACTTACTCTCTTCCATGCCCTTTTGAATTTTCTTTCAAATAGTAATTTAGAAAAGTTCAAGCATCATTGCACATTGTAAAGCCAAATTTGATGACAAAAGTGGAGTTTTAGACTCCTCTTATGAACTTGCAACAATAGGACACAACTTCAAAATTTTATAAACTCCATTCAAAGAATCGATTCTCCTCAACTTAACATACATAAGGCTTCCCTGTGATTACCAACAAATCACATGAGAAAATTGAGACATTCCAAGTACTGCCATGACCTGACATTCAAAACCTTAGGGTAATTGCAAATTACTTGTAGGAAATTGTCTTTCAAGAGAGGTGATGCACCTATGCATTACCTATGTTGTGAAGTGCTAAAACACCCATCAACAGTAGCCCTTTTGGATCTTTTTATGTTATTCTGAGGTTAAAATGGTTATGGAGTCATAAGGCCAAGTTTGACTACTACACTAAAATGACAAAATGACTCGGTAACCTTGGGAATAAAGTGTATTTACAAGGTACAACTAGTGAGGTTAAGTTAAGGAAAATGCCAACCATTCAACTAAAGAAGGCTAAGAAAGAAGAATGCCAACTTTTTGCTATCAAAATGGAGAACAATATATTTTTACAAAGAGTTCATCTTTTGAGATTATTTAATGTATTATGAGTCTTGAAACTACCAAGGAGGGGAAGGAGAGGAGTATTGTTACTAATTTTTTGCATTTTGCATAAATTAGTAAGAGTTTGGCAGCAATTATTTGCTGGGGTATTCAAAATTTTCTGTCAAAGGTGTTCAGTGAATTTTGTTTTCAAAATTACAAATTCAAAAGCATGTTTTAGGATTGCTTTATCAAAATCATTCAACCAAATTGAGTTAAACTGATTGGACAATCTTGGCAAGGCAATCGTTGAACAAATTTCATTTGAAGAACATCATTCAAGCTGAGTGATACATTATGTAGTGATTGTTACTGCTGTTTTTCAGAAAAGCATTACAGATTTAAGAGCTAGAGTGCAGATAATCATTCATTTTGATTACAAAACATATTTTCAGAACAATTACAATATCATTGTTTCATTATGTAATCGGAAATTTTTTTAGATTGCTGATCATAAGACATTTCATATCATGAACAAATGATTTATTAAGAGAAATATGTTTTGTGATCCCACACAAGCCGTGGGTAGACTAAGTTGATTCAATTCAACAAAAAATACAAACTATACAACTGAGGAACAAGTAAAGTGAAACATGTAAAAGAAAATCATGTCATCATTGCCTTGAGGGCTGGTGTAGACTTGATTCATCATTCTTCTATTTGGTCTTCAGCATCTTCGATCTTCAGCTCCTTAGCTTCTCGAATTCAGCATCTGCAATTGGTAGAAAGTGGTGTTAGAGCTCAGGTCACGAAATTCAAAACATGCTAAGTTCAACCGAAATATAATTTGCATCTGTTGTTGAATCAAATCAATATAGTCAAATTCTAAGAGAATAAAAAATGCCAGATTCAATCATCAAGGAATCATTCGATCCAATGTTTTTACTAACTTGTTTGTTTCATGTGCAGAAACAGGAAAAGTAATGTTGCTGAATTCATCAAATTTCAATATGAGTGGGGTTAAATGGGCTCCCACAAGGGTGGAGCCCAGCTTATTTAGAAAATTGTGCTACAAATTCATCATGACGTCAATACAGTTTTTTTTTTAAAAAAATTCAGAGAGCAGCCTCATATAAAAGAGATTGTTGCATTATTTCATTATATGCAATGTCTTTTATGTATTTTTAAATATATAAGCTCTTTTATTGCAGATTTCTTCATGCCAAGAAGAGAACAAATTATTAATTCCCAAGAGTTAATAAGCTGATATCAATGAATTTTATAGTGCTCAAGGCATCCAGAACAAAGATTTAAAAAAAAACAATCATACAGATACAATGCAAAAAGGATTTCATTCTTCATAAAGCAAGGGTTATGACAGCTATGAAAAATTTCAACAAAGAGATATTATTTATTCACCAATGAATATTAGTCTCTGGTTCTGATATACTTTACAGTTCAAAGAGGGGTACACATGTTTTTCAAGTTTTCAGTCATGATAGAGGCCAAAATAACCCAACTGAATTCTTAAGAATAATATTGGTATCATAGCAGATTTTTCTTATATCCTGTCTTTATAAATAGGATAGAAAAATTCTAATATTTTAAAGATTCAGACTTTCAAATGAAGACGTATACCAGAGATATGGTTGCCATTCAGCACAACAAAACTGTAGTGTATAATTTGAAAGAAAATTAACTGGCCAAAATATGTACAGAGCAGAGATTTGCAGCCACCAAAAGTTTTCTTGAGCTCTCGAAATAAGCTTAAATATAGAAAATAATGGCGGCCATTACAAAGAAACAGATTTACAAGGAATGCTCAGAGTTTTATGGCAGCCAAGCAAGGAAATAAAATCCATCAGAAAAACAGTGTTTCCAGCAGCCATAAGTTTCCAGATTTATGAAAAAATAACTGCGCCATTTAAGCTTAAAAAGCTTTCAAAATTTACATCGGCTAGGGTTTCTAGCAAAATCTCTTGGTTCATACAAACACATTACTATATTTCCAATAGGGAAAATTTGCATGCTCATCTAATTGATTGAAATGTAGCTGGCATGCATAACATTGCATGTTTGTGGAATATTACAAAATTTATGCTACGAGCTTTGACATTTGCCTAGATCTAATGCTTGTTTATGAGATTTCGCTGTAGTTGGCATGCTACTGTAGCAAACAATAGACTAGTTGCTTTATGGATGGTAAACAACAAAGAACTCAACATTTATAAAGTATATAGAAGAAAAAAGCCAATAGAAATGTAAAAGATATGGCAAGTTTCAGACTCAAGAGAAGTGGATTTCGGTCTCATCAAACAATCCAAGCAATTAATTAGCCAATGCAAAAAAGACAATGTAAAGGATATGTGAGATTACAAATGTCTGCTTTTTTAACAGATTTTATTGTCAAGGAATACTTTGTGAAGATGATTAGACAATGCAAATAATGCTTTTCTCAACAGTCTTTAAATTTGGTGAAGAGATCAATTAATGTCAGCTACATTTCAATCCAATTGCAATGCGTGAGAATTAGTGACTAGGAAGTGGTAAAAGTCCATGTCAAAACAACACACATTGAATTATTGTACCTACATAGGCTTTATACTTAACCGAAGTTAGCAAAAAAAAAAGACATTGATGAGTTATATTCTTACGTTTTTAAGTCAAGAATAGATACTAGGTGACGAAAACAGTCAAGAATTGTGAAGAATAGACATAAACACACAAAATGCAAACAACAACTAGCAATACACATTCACGCATGAAATGCAAATATGCAAACCACTATAAAACAAGACTATAGAAGACATACAAGCTTACAAAGGCTTTGTTTTTCACCCCCCATACAATAGATACAAACCCTTTCAACACAAAGGAGCTTAATGAGTGCACACACTAGAAATTAATGATAAAATGCAGAAATGCAAAAAAATATAAAATGACATTGTAAAAGATGTAGGAACTTACAAACGCTTCATCCTTTAGAATGAAAATCATATACATAAACCAAAGTGGCTTATTTTTTGGTTCCAATACAATAGATTTAAACCCTTTCAACAAGCACATATTTCATTGTCTGAATTGCTATGTATATTTTGGCAATTGTTTAATCTTTGTTGCTCTATACCAATCAATGTTCATATGGATGGATCTTTGTTTTAGCAAACTTGCAATTTGTTCCTGATATTTTTTACCTTTCTTCCATGTTTGTGTAATTCAAATCTATTGTGTACACATGAAAAAAGTGATAGACATTGAAGGATGTCTACCTACTCAAGATATATTTGATTTGGCATGGGTCTGAGCAAATGGAAAAAAACATAGACAATAGTTTGTTTCACAGGTTTAAAAATTTAGACCATAAGTCATTAATAATGGGTGCACTTCAGTCTACTCGCAATAAATGAGAGCTTGCAAATAGTAAATGCAAATGTAGTGTTGAAGACATCGCGCGTACCCACGATGACTCCATGGCAAGACACAACTATACCAACAAACTCATGAAATATTTCCAATAGCAAAGCTTCCTACAATAATTATTATTATTAATGCCATGTGCATAATTGTGATAGGCTTTTAGCCTTCTAATGTTTTTTAGTATATATATGTTTTCACTGCATATCTCTTTGTACATAAGTGGCATTATTATAGTATTTGACTTGCTTGCTCTAGATTTGTTGCCACTATTGAGCATTGGAAATTGAAATAGGTAGTTATACAGATTTTCTATTTATTATTAAGGTTGATAGGTCCTTTGTTTTTTACAGGTGGCAACTGTGACTGAGACCGTTGGTTGCATATGTAAGAGCATAAGAGATCAAGTGCCTAATATCCTATGGCGTAAATTTGTAAGTTCACTTTCTTTTTTATGCCTAGTTTATATATTTGCATACTATTCCACTTGCAAGAAAAAATATTTTGTTTAAATTTGGGACGCCTACTAAATTGTAATTATATTCATGTCCAAAGTTTGTTTTCCTTGTGCTCTTATTTGCAATTGTTGAATTATTGTCATGTTCTGCTTTTATATTATTATTATGCTCTTGAACAATGATATTCCTTCACATTGATGAACAGGTATTGAAATGAAAATTTTATTCATATTTGCAGTTATACATATTAGTACTAGGTTATATATATGCAAGTGTTTGTAATGGGCTTTGTTCCATTACAAAAATCAAATGCAAAAAAATAAGAAACACTTGTCAAGATAATGCTTGTGATCAACAAGAAGACAATATACAAACTAGCTAGCTTCATAGAACTGCAAAACTCCCTAGCTATCCATGTATAGATTTTGGCCATTACTGTTATGTTCCAACTAGTACTGACCAACCATCAATAATGTTTTGTTGAAAAACTAGTTATGCATTTCAAGCCGTGCGAAGAAAAAGTTGTATTCTTTACAAAAATAATTAGAGTGCAAAAAACGATAAAGCATAGTTGTGTGCAGTCCAAGACTGGCACTCCCTAGGACTTGAAAGCATAGATTTTTTTTTCCATACTACATTTTGCAATGTCCTTTCTCATAGCAGACGCATACGACATAGTATTATTTTTTCCTTCTGTGTTGTGCATTCTGCATTGGCCTTTTCAATGTAAGGAAAAGAGCATACAAATTCTCCTACAAGACAAAGCTTTGAGTGTTTACAAATTCACAGTCCAGAGCTTGCTTTCAAGCCGCAAGATTGCATTTGCGCTTATACATATATGTTTTGTTGTGTATATATATATGCATATGCCTATGGGTAGACATATATGTGTGAATGTTATAACGATGCATCAAGTTGCAAAACCTGACAGTGTTGGTAGTAGACTTCATTGTTTCCTTTTTGGTTTTGCTTGGTCCATTTTCTTTTTTATGGAACAAGATTGCCACTGCTGAATATATTGTGTTCCTTTTTTGCAGATTGTGCACTGAATATGCTCTTTGTTGTTGCCATATATCGTCACAACTTGAATTTCTATTGATTTGTGAGTAATACATATCAATGTTTATTTTTATTTGATGTGGCTATCAGATGTTTGTTGTGTTGCTTACTAGCTCTAAAACAAATTGTATTTCAACTACACAACTTGATCTTAAAATATGTTATTTGCATTTTGCCTTGCTTGCCATGCAGTTGCTATCGTAGGTTTGCAAGTGGGAGCTTTGTATTGCACCTGCTTGCAGGAAGTATTTGCTTGTTCGTTTTGCCATTGTATGTATTCAATGTTTCAAACATCAAACATTACATTCAAATAATTACTTTAAAAACAATTGTCAATACAATTAATTGTTTCTAAAAGTATTCGAAATTGAATTTGCACATATGGTTTCAAACCGTTGTGTGAAGAGACAAAAACTATCCCATGAGCCAATCATAGTAGAAACCTACAAGCCAACTGTAAATGCATTTTATACATATATTGATGAGGCTTTGCGCCATGCACATTGTTTTCGAATAGACTCCTTCAATTACAAAGTTGGTGATTGCTTCTTTGATATAATACATGTCCTAGTGCATTATCGGTATACATCAAAACAACTACGCAATGGTTTGGTCAATCATTTTTTAAACAGTTTTCATAATCTTTGTCCTATAGCTTTAAATTCTAATGAGCTTGATTTGCATCCAACAATGCTAATCATTCTGCATAATGTACATGACAGAAACACGTACCTTTAAAGAATGAGGCTGTCAGCAACATAAATCAATAACAATGGTGAGACTCAGCTATGGGGTGACACATTCTGTCTAAAATGGTTGGCATATTGGCTAGACATTCCAATACACATTTGGTCTTTGACGCACAAAACAATGTATTTTCATTTCAATGAGCATGCAACAAATCCTGCAATATCGATAATTTTCCATGGCATAACTCTTGTTGTTGGCCACTATGAGCCTATCTTCTCACAACTAAACACATACTTTTGCATCGAAAATGTCCAACCACATTTGCAAATGCCAAATTGCAATATCGACAATATTTGGCATGCAATAGGAAATATGTTTCAAACAATTGGGCTTTCTAGGGTGCCTACATTTTGTAGTGCATGTGGCGAAAGCATGTTTGCTGCCATAGCTTTTTTGCTTCCTAAACAATTTCATCCAATTGCTTTGTGATTATTCATGGCACAATCATTGGCCAATGCATTGTCAATTTAGAACAAATATGCAATTGCTTGTTTTGAAAGTTTTGCTACAGGTAGTGTAGACAACAATAATCATCTACTGCATTTACAATCTTTGGTTTCCAGAATTGGCATGCTAGATGTAAAAATCCAGCTTGAAGGAATTGATTTTTTCCTGCTATGGCTATCTCATATTTTTTATGCCTAAATTGGCCAATGCATTGTCAATTTAGAACAAATATGCAATTGTTTGTTTTGAAAGTTTTTCTACAGGTAGTGTAGACAACAATAATCGTCTACTGCATTTATAGTCTTTGGTTTCCAGAATTGGCATGCCATATGTAAAAAGCCAGCTTGAAGGAACTGAATTTTACCTGCTATGGCTATCTCATATTTTTGATGCAAAAATACACATGTGACAATTATCTCCATTGCCCGAGTGGAAAACATACTTTAATTCGATAACCCCAAAAATAAATTTGAACTTAATTTGTTTCCAAAATAGGTCAGGTCATTGTCACTATGAACTACTTCAAGAAAAAGAACAATTCACACAGAGCATCCCTATGAACGATCTGGTTTCTATTCAAGATATGTCAAGTTTTTTTGTAGCGGAGACAATGAACAATGTGAACAGTTCTTGTAAAAAACAAACAATTACAACAAGACACACAATTAATACAACAAAGTTCAGAATGCATCAAACATTGCGCTCCTTGAAAGTGCAAATGCGCAATGCACACCCGCCCATTACAAATGCTTCACAACAGAGCACTGCAAGTAGCAAAATTCAATACTGCGAGCTCACAAAAAATACAAGACAATGACAATCATTACACACTTTGAAGAGGAAAATACGAAGTGGGCAACACAAATGTGCTTTTCCCTTGCAAAAAAAGTCACAAAACCATATAGATTTTCAATGTTGCAAAAAGAAAATGGCAGTAATGAGCGAAAAAAAGGAAAAAATGCTCATAGAAAAAACAACACAGTCCAAAAATCTATTAGCTTGTACTTGCAAATGATAAATGACACTCCCATACAACCATGCTTTGTTTGTGACATGTTGAATTTCCATTGCAACATCTATAAAATTGATAGTGCACTCATAGACGCATTTTCTTTGTCTTTCGACCAGACATATGAAAAGAAGATGGAGATAGGCCAATCCATTTGCAAACAATGTGTAAAATCCACACTAGACGAAAAATTTATATGTTTTGCTACACCTTCAAGAATAAGACGGAATGCACAAACAAATGTTGTGCATTGTTTAACTAGTCTTGAAGAAATACTTGTGTCTTTACGCATGGATTTTGCACAAATTAGGCAATTGGGGTATAAACGAGTGCAATATGGCTTGCTCGGGATAATTATCAATGTTCCTATAGACTTTGATAGAGTGCAACAAGCCTTGCCTGGGCAAGTGGATGAATCCACAATAGTAGCGGTTAGGCTAAAGCGAAAGATAGAATATGATAATGCATATACACAAGGAAATGTTAGACCTACCATAGTTATGAATGCTTTGATCACTCTATCCAAAACACCACTATACAAAAAAGAGAACATATCTATAAATAAAGAATGACATGAATTGCTGACAAAAAAGACAATCAATAGAGACAAGTTCATAAACAAAACAAGCTATGGAAGATGGCACATCTAAAGATGATGAGGATCCAATAGCTGAATCAGTGATATATTGGTTTAATGAAGCACAATCAGTCAAAGACCTTGACACAACAATAATTGAAATTGCACCATTAGAAGGGTTCAAAACTCTTGGTATTTTCCAAGACATGTATGCAGAGGAAATGAATTTCCTGACTTTGTTCTATGGTTCGGCACGACCAACTGACATAACTAAAAATTTTACATACCAAAAAAATTCAAGATGGGAGCTCATGAATAAAGATAATGACTTTACACAACACATTACAAACATTTTTTTCAAGGCTACGAAAATTATTATTCGCCAAGTTTCCTCGCTAGCATGGGTTTTCATACGGAAGGCTGAATTGAAAGGTGGGAAATTACTTGCAAAAGATGTACGCAATCTAGCAAATCTTGAAAAAATATTACAATCCCCATTGGGCTATAGAACATTAAAAAGCATTAGAACCTCTCCTGATTATTTGGAAAACACAAAAAAAAAAAACATATTTGCAATGATAAGACAATTGGGACCTCCAACCTTCTTTGTGACGTTAACAAGTGCTGAGCATTTTTGGGAGCCATTGTGCAAAGCTTTACATGAAATATGTGCCTTGCAGGAATCTAAATATAATGAAACCATAGAAGACAAAGACTTGGATTTCAAAATAAGGAAAAATCTTGTGCTTTGCAGCCGCTATTTTAATCACAGAGTCAATGCATTCCATAAATTGATGCTAAAAAAATATGAGCTATTCGGACAAGTCACTAATTGTTCTTTTGTTACAGAATTCCAAAACCGAGGCAATGAACATGTTCATTTCGTGCTATGGATAAAAGATGCACCTGTATATGGCAAATGCTCAAATTCTGAAATACAAAGCTTTGTGGAAAAGTATATTTCATGTGACTTGCTATTGCTCGATACAAATCTTGCCAAAATGCAAATGCATCATCACACAAAGACTTGCAAGAGATTCAAAAATTCAAGTTGCAGATTTAGGTTCCCTTTGCCTCCAATGAGAAGAACAACTATTTTGGAACCGCTCCCACTGCCTGATGCAACAATGAAGGAAAAGGCGAAAACATTTTTTAACACTTGGAAAATAAACATTACAAAAAGGAATTTCCATTTGAAGGTTTCTTGCATGAATTGGAAATGAATGAAATTTACTATATTACAATGCTTTGATTGACATTGACACGCAAAATTGTCATTCTAAAAAGAGACCCATCTGACATTTGGATAAATGCATTTGCAAAGAAAGTGCCCAACCTATGGTATGCAAATACAGATACACAATTTATTTTGGATGCATATGTTGTTGCATCTTACTGTAGCTCATATCTGACGAAACAAGATAGAACATTGTCTCTTTCATTTCAAAAATTGAGACGTGAATGCACAGTTGCATATGATGAAAAAGTGCAATTTATATGCAAACTAGGTAATTCTTTGCTCAACTATCAACAAATTTCTAGTTGTCAAGTCGTTCATATGATTCTATCGTTTCCATTGTGCAAATTCTCAAGGAATAATGTTTTCATAAATACATCGCCAATGGAAAATTAAGTCTACATGTTAAAAAACCCTAAGCTATTGGTGAAAGAGTGAGATGATTCTAAAAATATCACGTGTGCATCTATAGTAGAAAAATACATGCAACAACCTGAAGCTCTGGACAATATATCTTTGGCTGAATACTTTTCTCACTACTCTGGAAAAGCAGGGAAAATGCAAAGAAGAGCAACACCACAAATCATACGCTATATAAGATACAATCCACACATTGATCCTGAAAACTATTGCAAAGAAAAACTTACGCTATATGTGCCTTTCAGATGTATTGAACAAAGTCTTCTAGCTGGATATGAAACATGGACTGCAACATTCAATGCAAACAAAGAGAAAATTGCAAATATCGGAAAGATGTTCACCGCACAAATTGTCCCTAAATGGGGTGACATAGATGAAGCTTCCAAAAAGGCTAAAAATGATTACCCCCCAACAATTGACATTGCAGATGTGCTCAATGCAAATACAAATGAAAATGAGATGCACAAATATGACATCATGAATGACTTGAAGCATATCAGGAATACAAAGCTTGGAGATTCTATTTGCAAAAAAATATTTTCAAAAACCACACGCCTGCTTCTTTTAAGCAACGAAGAATACTACAAATTGAGAAGGCAGTTGAACAGAGAACAACAATCAATAGTAAAGGACATACTAATGACACAAGGATTGCTCCAAAAAAAGCACTCTACTTATTCTTGATAGGAGGAGCTGGCACAGGGAAAATGTATACAACAAAAATAGTTTTTGAGGAAATGATTCGATACTATGATAAACAACTGGATAGTGATCCTTTAAAGCGTAAGGGCATCATTATTGCTTCAACAGGAAAAGCTACATTCAATGTAGGCGGCATCACTGCACATTCAATCTTTCAATTACCATGTAATTATTCAAAAATTCTACCCTTGGATTCAAACACAGCTGATGCCCTCAACAAGAAATTGGAGAAAATGCAAATACTTCTTATTGATGAAGTGTCATTGATCAGTTTGAAAATGATTTACAACATTGACAGATGATTGTGCCAAATCAAGCACACACCGACAACACCTTTTGGAAACATAGATATCATTTTCTGTGGTGATGTTTTACCAAGCACAACCTGTGTGTGATACTTGGATATTTGAAGATCCAATAATAGATAAAGAAAAAATGTCATACATGTTTTGGACTGATAATGTCAAATGCTTTGAGCTACATAGTGTAGTCAGACAAACAAATGACCATTTGATTTCTATACTTAATCATGCTAGAAATGGACAACAAACAATCGGGGACATCCAGTTTTTGAATACAACGTGCTATAAGGCACCTTCAAATAATCCACGATTTCCATATTTATTCATAGAAATACAACAGTCGAAATGCACAACAAAAAAATGCTCGACAGTTTACCGACAAAGCTTTGTGTTCTAGATGCAATTGATAAACAAGACATTGCAATTGATACTAGTCAATGTCAACTTCCAAGATCATTGTTGCCTGCTACGATTCTGCTGAAGTAAGACATTTTGGTTGAATTGATTGCTTCCAACATTGATACAAAGGATGGGTTGGTGAATGGTGCAGATGGGATTTTCAAATTGTATACAACCAAGCAAGAAGACATTGTTTGGGTGCAATTCAATGATTCAACTGTTGGCAAATTGTGTCAACAAAAGATGCAAAATCTATACACAAATACTATTATGCCTTCTTGGACACCCATAATGAGAATCATTAGTGTGTGTATGAAAATATGCCTGTTATAAAGGATTCAAAACACATTCAATAAAACATTATATCAAATAAACTAAAAAAAAATTAAACAAACTCTTTATGGCAACTTCTTCGAAATCGTTCTATTGCTCTCTATCTCCAGCGTTTCATTGATTCAAGTTGCTCTCAGATTTCGTGTGCCAAGCTCAACGAAATGGACTACTGGAGAATGAGATTTAAACTAAAATGCATACTATGCTAAAATGCAAGACTATGCCATACTATGATTAGATTATTATTGCCAAGATATGAATATTGCTGAAATGCTAAAGATGCAAATGCGTAAGCGTAATTGTGTATATTTGTTCGTCCGTGTGTGTTCGTAACCAATGCTTGGATTTGCACATGTATTTAAAGAGTTTTTGAAAAAAATGATTGGTTGTTGTGATCAACAGTTCAGATCAAGCTAGTTGGGATGAACGGTGAGAGATTTTTGAAAGGTGAGAGAGAAATAGAAGGTTTCCTCCTTCACAAATTTTCTCAGTTAGATCCGAAGGAAGGTTGCCATTTGAAGAATGAGTTGAAAATGAATTTCATAATTAAATAAATAAACTTATTTAATTATATGTGAGGATGAATTTAGAAGTTTACATAATTAAATAAGTAATATTTAATTATGTGTGAGATGAATTTAGAAGGTAATTAAATATTTAAAATATTTAATTATGTGTGAGAGGAATTTAGAAAGTAATTAAATATTTAAAATATTTAATTATGTGTGAGAGAGGAATTTAGAAGGTAATTAAATATTTAAAATATTTAATTATGTGTGGAGTGAGAAAAGATATTAAATTAAATATTTATGATATTTCATTTAACTATGAGATGAAGCGGGTGTTTGGAGGAATATTCCATTATTTGAATTCAAATATTAAATTTAGAATAACATGATAATTAATATAAATAAATTATAAAATTTATTTAATTTAATTAAGAGGAATATGGAAGATGGTAATAATTAAATAAAGTTATTTATTTAATTAAGGTAGAAGGATTATAAAAGTGAACAATATAAATAAATAATTAAATTTATTTATATGTAGATGACTTTAGAGGGTTAATTAAATAATTTATATTTAATTAATTAACAAGCTTGCTGACCATTTTTAGACATATACATTTTGCCCCTCTTTGAAGTGATGTGTGAAACGCATTGCTTCAAAGAAAATAAAATTTTTGCCCCTGATATGTTTTTGATGCTGATGCTGATGATGCCCTCTCGGGAGGTAAATCACAGAGGATGAAAAAACTGGATTGGATGATGATATTCTGCTGGTGATTCAGTGATTTAGCTCCCGATAATTAGTGTAAAAGATGCCCCTGGTGAAAAATAAAATAAATGTCATAAAAAACCCACCTTAATTGACCCATATAAGGTAAAAGGGGTAAAAGTAGAAGTCATGTTCACCTTTTTACTACAGTGATTTGGATGCTCTGACAGTGACATAGCGAGATGTCGATCCCATTTCACAAGCATAGATTCGAGCGGGCCCGTCGATTTCAGAGACCAGCCGCGTATGGACCACCGGTGAGTTGATTAAACCCTTTATGATTCAAAATTTTGTGATTTTGATCGATTTTTATTACGTTTTTCACACGGATTTAGGTTTAAAAATGTCGTTTTAGCACATACGACTGTCTGTTTTAGCGCATTCGAGAAAATTTCCGTAGCGCATATAGGATGTTCTTTAGCACATATAGGTGTAGGGCAAATTTTAGGTTTTCTAGCGCATACGAAGTGTAGATTAGCGCTTATAGGATAGAAGCCAGCTAGAAAATTTTAGCGCATCTAGGGCACATAATTGTGCATTTAGGGATTAGCGCATCTAGGGTATGAAGTAATGCATCCGCAGGGTATCTTAGCGCATATAGGGTTTTAGCGCTTATAGGGAAAACTTTAGCACTTTTAGGGTGCAAAAACGTGCATACGGAGTTTTAGCGCTTTCGAGGTAAACTGTAGCGCTTATGAGTTTCAGCGCATCAAAGGCGCAAATTAGCGCATCTGGGAAAATTTTGGTAGAATGCCATTGTGATGAAAAATTATGGTCTACATTGCTTCCTTGGTCAATAGATAGAGAAATTAGTTTGCCATCATGCTGATATGGATAGAAATGATAGAAGATTTGATGATTAACTTATAACTTTGCTTCCCCGAATAGAAAACAAAGAGTAGATAACTAATAACTTTGTTTCTCAAAAATGAAAAACAACGAGTAGATTGATTGACTGATTTGTTTGATAACTTTGCTTTTAGGAAACAAAGAGTATATGCTTGATATGACTTCTGATAAATTTGTTTTCTGTGATAGAAACCAAATAGTAGATGATGGTTTTCAAATGTATTTGCATTCATGACTTAAGTACAAGTAAGAAAATGATGTGATCATTGATAAATTTGCTTTTCTGAAAAAGAAAACAAATAGTACTATGATGATAGAGTAGCTTGATTTGATATTCAGATAGATAGATGTAGCAATGATTGCATGATCTGATTGATTGTATGATATGGGTCACTGATATGATGCATTGATATGATTCTCTGATTAATTTGATATGGTTCACTGATATAGTTCACTTGATAGATAGAGCACATGATATGAGTCATTGGTATGAGTCTGATTAATTGTCCATGTGATGACCAAAAAAAAAAAGGAGGTTTTCGACAACCTCCAGATTAGAGAACAGTTCCTGATATGTTGGAATCGGATAGGAGAGTTGACTCCAACAAAGGTATAGTGAATAGGTGCTTGTGGGTTGGGACCTTTGTTGACTATCCCGCGAGGGATTCGAGTCAACAGGGGGCTGTTGACTGCACTGGCAGAGAGGTGACACTCCGATCATAACACATTTCATTTGCCGACTGGTGAGATGACTGTGACACCCGAGGATGTGTATAGGATTCTATGGATTCCTGTGGTAGGTGCCCTTCTGGTTTATGACCACAAGGAGATAGGAGGGACTGAGGCACTAAGGAGGATCTGCGGTGATATGTCTATAGTAGGATATTGGGTGTCGTGGGTGGATTTCAGTAGATATCCAACCTTAGTTGCTGTGTTGGTTGCATTCATTGGAGGCTTCCTTGGATCAGACCATCGGTCGAAGGGATTTTCAGTTGGGTGGGGTAGGATGCTGGAGTGGATGGTGATGCAGCCGCGGAGGTATGCCTGGGGGAGCTGCATTTTGGCCCATTTGTATCATGATCTACATCAGGTTGTATACTGAGGGTCGACGAGTTTGGCCAGTGGTGTGACTCTGCTCCAGATTTGAGCATGGGAGCATATTGCGATTACGAGGCCAGAGTGTGCTAGGGTGAGGCCACTAAGCAGGTCGTATGTAGAGGCATATTCAGGTGCACTTGTCCAGCCCAAGCTGGGCAAGTTAAAGTACTGGCAGCACATGCTGGATGATGTGGATTCAGTTATATGGAGGTCGTACACAGATTGTGACCCCTGGGACATAGATCATTTGGAGATGCAATTTGTCTGTATGCCCCGATATCTAATAGGATGGACCCCATACATTCTTGAGAGATTTTTGGCCTTGCAGGTTCAGAGGCAGTATAGATTCACGTAGGGGATGCCACAGGGCGTTGCGCACTATGAGCGGCGCAAGGATGATCCTGGATGGGGACGTTGTATTACTTACCAGGTGGCGTATACAGAGTATTCGAGCTTACAGCCTGAGGTATGGGCATACAAGCCAGAGGTGACAGATGCAGAGATGTCAGAGGAGTACTTGGTGTACTTCCACACACATCGCTTCCCATGATTCACATGCCTCGATGAGCCGGGGCCCATTGCAATAGTACAATAGCCAGGGGTGGAGAGACAAGAGGGGGTGGTTGGCGGAGAGAAGGTGGTGGGTGGAGGAGAGGAGGGGGAGGAGAGTGGAGATGAGGAGGTTGGTGGCAGGGAGGATAATAGCTCAAATGATGGGGGAGATGATGGAGGGGAGGCAGAGAGGGCAGTGAGGCAGAGGTTTGACAGTCTAGCCAGTGCTTAGATTGTACGACGGCCTAGATCTGGTGGCAGACCATAGACTAGTATCAGGGTATCCTCCTCCTCACAACAGACACAGATAGCCACTCTGCAGGCCCAGGTGCAGACTGTTCAGGGTTAGCTAGGTCAGGCGCAGAGTGTGATAGCTCAGTTACAGTCACAGCTAGCATAGGCACAGGCTCAGGCTCAGGCTCCAGCACCAACATAGGTATCTTAGCTTGCCTCAGACCCACAGATAGCCCAGTTGATCACTGAGAGGGATGCATTGAGACGAAGGGCAGTGGAGGCTGAGGGCGTCGCTCAGAGGCTCATGGGGCACTGTAGTGAGTGCATCTTTGCGAGAGGCCATTGTAGAGGGCATGGAGATGGCGAGGGAGGCAGAGTATTATTGTGTCAGATATGAGGAGTTGTGTCCTCCTGAGCGCAGGGAGCCATTCCCACAGTCTCGTAGTAGGACCAGGAGCAGGTTGCGGACAACCACTTAGAGCATGGGGATTACTGGGCCTCGACGAGATCCAAACGCAGGTACCAGTGGCAGGCCACCTCCTTCCGGACCAGCTCCATCGGGGGCATCGACCAACTGATGCAGATGTATTTCACACATGTATATCATTTTTGGAGCATGTATATGTGATTTTTGATCGTATCCCATGTATCTCTCTTTGGACTTTTCAGTTTCTTTGGACATTGGACATTTTCCTTCTTTATGATGAGTGATGATATGCAACAGCGATGATTTTTGATGATGTGATGACTATCATGATTTTTTATTATGTGATATGAATTTATTTCTATATGTTATGGATATTGATATGCATTTGAATGATTTGATGACTAACATGATATGCAGGATGATTTGATGTGTTTATAATGATGATGAAAAATGATTGATGATGCGTACTAATGATGTTATGCAGGTGGATGACTTACGATGTGATTATGAAAATATGTCATGGGATATTTGATATGTTTTATGAAAAATGTTGTTTGGAAAATGATATAAAAATGCATGTATGGAGTGTTTGTTTTTAGATTTTCAAATGCAAGTAAATAATGATAATATAATGGAAAATGAATGTTGTGTTTATGATATGCATTATGAATTTGTAATATGAATTGATATGAAAATGATAGGATGATTAACGAGACGAGATGATATGAAAATGATAGGATGATTAACGAGATGAGATGTATGTAATGTGACAAATGATATGAAATGAAATGATTAATAATAATGTGATGTATGATAAGATGATAAATGATATGTGATGAAATGTAATGTTTTGTAATGATGATTAAGTGAAATGATAAAATGAAATGCAATGATAATGACATGTATGAAAATGATAAGTGATATGAAATGAAATGTAAGATAATGAAAATGATGAATGATAAGTGAAATGAAATGATATGTGCGATAATGAAAATGATGAATGATAAGTAAAATGAAATTGATATGTGCGATAATGAAAATGATGAATGAAATGATATAATAAACGAAATGATAAGTGATAAACGAAATGATAAGAATTGAATTATGAAAATGATAAAATGATATGACCTAGATGAAATGAAGATGGAAGGTGACAAATATTCGAATGTCCTCCACAAATAGTCCAAAGAGACATGGCAGCCGTTGATATTTTTGGTTAGCCCTTTCAAAAACTTTGATGCAAATCCAGTATGCAGATATATATACACTGATCTAAAATGAAATGCAACTAAATGAAATGAACCATTCGTTGAGCCTTTTGTTAGCTTTCTTGAATCATCATAGAGCGTTTTAAAATGTTGGAAGTATGTACAAGCATCAGAGGGGAAATTAACACCAATGATGACCTGAGTACAACTTTCATGATTTTTGATATAACAAACAAACACAAGCATCGAGGTATAATTGAACCAAGATGACCTAAGCATTTCTTGCATAAACAAACAAAGACTAACCACTTTCTGATGCAAATGTGGAACTGTCGTCAATGATAAGCTTTGGAAATCATGTGCCGCGACATATTGGCAATCAGATGGATAGTTAACCTCAAGACAACAGACAAAGAAAAGTCATTCTCTTTCCTCGCCACTCTAGTTCGGTACATCATCGAGTGTGCTCCAGAGAGATGATATCAAAAATGAAACAACCATTGTTCAAAATATAATACTGCTATTCCAAACATTATTCAGATTTTAGATCATCCCGATATGAGTCATGATATGGTATTTGCTTGAAAATTGTTGTGATATGGATCAATGATTGGATAGTTGTTCATAAAATTTGATTTTGTTGTTTGTTCGCATGATTGGATTTGATGTCATTGTCTAGTTGTTTCGGTAAAACCTGAAAGTTGGTTGCCCCTAGTATGTCAACGTTTGCCCCCAGTATTGACACAACTTGTTGAAATGAATATGTACAATAATCAAGCCATGGTGAGACGTTATCATTCTAGGAAAAATGATGACAGCATGATGCTGGTATGGCCCTAAGATGATGAAAAGATGTATGAAATGAAATTTGGGAAGCCAAGTGCAGAACCTGAACTAATAGATGGAGAGCTACAAATAGCGTCTGTTTGTCAGATTTTCACTATTTGTTTTTATTGCATTTTTCTTGTCAATAGACTGCCTGTCGCCAGGTTTTCACCCTATGACTTCTTTTTTTTTGGCACTACCGAGATGCCTGTTTGCCAGGTTTTCACCAGGGTAACCATTTTTTCATGACTTTTTTTGCTGTTTTTTTGGATTTCTTTAGGACTTTTCTTATTTTTTTATTTTTTTTTCGGGACCTTTTCTGCTGTTTTTGTATTTCTTCAGGACCTTTTTTGTTGTTTTTGTATTTTTTCAGGACATTTATGGATGATGATAACTGACTTAAACATAATATTTCTTCAAGTGCATGCTGTTGATGGGTTCTTCAAATAGGTCCCCTTCTGGTGTTGATAGTTTGTAGGCTCCTGAACTATAGACTGTGATAACCACATAAGGACCTAGCCAATTTGGTTCAAACTTTCCTTTCTTTTCTCTGTTTTGCTGATTTCGTGGATTTTCTTTCAAAACCAGATCACCCACCTAAAAGGTACTTGGCTTTACTTTGTGATTATAGCTACGTGACATCATCTGTTGGTATGCTTTCAAATGGTCAGCTGCTCTTTGTCTCTTTTCATCTAGGAATTCCAATTCTTGGAGTCGGAACACTCTGTATTCATCATTTGTTGTTAGACCTTTTAGTGAGATTTTGAGTGAGGGAATCTCAACTTATAGAGGAAGTATAGCCTCTGCTCCATAGACAAGAGAAAATGGCATTGCTCCTGTTGGCGTGCGGACACTGGTTCTGTAGGCCCATAAGGCGAGATTGAGTTGAACATGCCAATCTTTCCCTGAATCATTCACAGTCTTCTTTAAATTTTTTAGTATATTCTTATTTGAGGCCTCTGCTTGGCCATTCCCTTATGGATAGTAAGGTGTTGAATATCTGTGTTGAATATTAAATCTCTCACAAAGTTCATCAACATCTTGATTCTTGAAAGGTCGTCCATTATCTATAATAATGGAGTTGGGAATGCCATACCGACAAATAATATAGTTGAGTATGAACGATGATATCTGTTTGTCGGTAACTTTATTAAGAGGTACTGCCTCAATCCACTTGGTAAAATACTCTGTGGCTGTGATGATGAACTTATGCCCGTTCGATGATAAGGGATGAATCTTTCCTACTAGATCTAACCCCCATTGGGAGAATGGCCAGGTTGGCGTAAATGGTTGAAGTTCCTATGTAGGAGCGTGAATGAGATTCCCATGAATCTGGCATTTTGAGCACGTTTTCACAAAAGTGAATGATTCCCTCTCCATTGTAGGCCAGTAGTAACCCATTTTAATCAATTTCTTGGATAAGGTCAGTCCACTTGAATGAGTACCACAAATACCACCATGAACTTCTTGTAAAGCTTTGTCAGATTCATCGCGTTCAATACATTGAAGTAAAGTACCATCAAGACCACGGTGATAAAGGGTGTCGGCGATAAGGGTGTAGTGAGAGGATTAATGGATGAAATTTTTCTTTTGGTTACAGGATAAATCAGGTGGTAAAATATCATGTTTTAGGTAGGCATAAATCTTGCCATACCAAGGTGAATCGGATCCCACCAAGTGGCAAATGACTTGGCTTTCAGGTGTGTCATAGGCAGGTGCAAATGATTGTTCCACCAGAAATTCATAGCGAGCCTGAATTTCTGGGAGTTGTAACAATGATGCGATTGTAGTCATGGCATTGACTGCTTTGTTATCAAGCCTTGGAATTTGTGTGAATTTGATGTCCACAAAGTACTTCTTGAAGTCATCAACCATCTTTTTATATGGCAACAGTTTGTCATCTTTGGTCTGATAATCATCATTGATCTGATTAATGACTAACTGTGAGTCGCCATACACTTGTAGTTCTGTAATCCTCCATTCTAGTGCTATTTTAAGTCCAGTGATTAATGCTTCATATTCGGCTATATTGTTAGTGCACGGAAACATTAGCCTATATGATCGAGGAATGGTGTGTCCTTGGGGGGTGACGAAGAGTATGCCTGCTCCCAATTCATGTTGAGTAAAAGAACCATCAAAATATAAGGACCATGGTTGTTTGAATTCTGTAGTAAAAACATCAGCATTTGTAAATTCAATGTGCAGGGGATGATCTACTTGCAGTGGTGCTTCAGCTAGTTGATCAGTGATAACTTGTCCTTTGATTTCCTTACGATCAACACAATGGATATCAAACTCACTCAGAATCATTACCCATTTTGCTAACCTTGTTGTCAATGATGCTTTGCTTAACATATACTTGAGTGGATCAATCTTTGAAACAAGATTGATTGTATGAGTTAACATGTAATGCCAAAATTTTTGTGAAGCAAAGACCACTACTAGGCAAGCCTTCTCAATGAAAGTGTAGTTGAGTTCATGCCCTGTCAATGTGCGACTGATATAATAGATTGCACGTTCCTTTCCTGAAGAGTCTTCTTGCGCTAGTAATTCACCCAAGGATGTCTCTGTTGTGGCAATATACAAGATCTATGGTTTGTCTGGATTTGGTGGTACTAAAACTAGTGGAGTCATTAAGTACTATTTGATTTGTTGAAAAGCCAATTCACACTTGTCATCCCACTTGAAAGGAACATTCTTATGCAGTAGATGTGTGAAAGGAAGACTTTTGTCGGCCAATTGTGCAATGAACCTTCGTATAGATTGAAGTCGTCCTTGCAATGATCTCAATTGACTGATGTTCCTTGGGGGAGGCATTTCCATAATTGCCTGTACTTTGGCAGGATCTACTTCAATTCCTTTTCCTGATACTATGTATCCTAAGAGTTTTCCGGATGTGACCCCAAAGACACATTTCTTGGGATTGAGGCAAACTTTAAATTTCTCCAATCTTGTAAATATTTTGGACAATATTTCCAGATGTCCTTCTCTAGTGTATGATTTTTCCAATATGTCATCTACATAATTTTCCATGAATGTGTGCATCATGTCATGAAATATTGTAGTCATGGCTCTTTGGTAAGTAGCCCTAGCATTCTTTAGACCGAAAGGCATGACGTTCCAACAGAAAGTTCCCCATGGACATGTGAAAGCTATTTTCTCCTGGTCTTCAGGTGCAATCTTGATTTGGTTGTAACCAAAAAAACCATCCATTAATGAATACATGGCATGGCCAGCTCTCAGATCAACTATAGTGTCGATGTGTGGAAGTGGGAAGTCATCCTTAGGACATGCTTTATTAAGATCCCTGAAATCTGTGCACACCCTGACACTTTTATCTGGCTTGGATATAGGAACAATGTTAGAGATCCATTCTGCGTAGTTGATTGATCTTATGAAGCCCACATCGAGCAGTTTTCTCAGTTCTTCCTTAACCAATAATGCAACATGGGGGTACATCTTTCTGATTTTTTGTTTCACAGGCTTAACCCCTGGTTTGATAGACAAGTGATGCATGATAAGATCAGGATCAAGACCTGGCATGTCCGCATAAGACCAAGCAAAGTTGACTTGATTTGCTCTTAGAAATTCCATGAATTCTGGTATTTCTTCCTCTATCATTTATGCAACTAACTGTAAAATCTTTGGTTTGTCTGAAGTTTCAAGATTGACAGCATTTGTAGGCTCAATCAAAATAGGCGATCACTCATGGTAATGCTCCGGGAGAGTGTCAAGATTCCCATCATCTGGCACCTTAAAAAGGTTTTCACCATCCGATACGCTCTTTATTTTATCTTTTTCTTGATCTAATACTGCCAGATTCTGGTTTTCACCATTAGATATTTCTTTTTTATTTTTACTTTTGCAGCTAGGAGAATTGACACTCTCCTAATTAAAGACTTTATGTCGAAAATCGCTAGTGGAACAATCATTTGTGTCATCTGTGGAAAGGAAGTTGACGATAGATTCATCACTTGGAAACATAGGTATATCGATAGGTTCGAATGAATCCCAATCAATGAGATCAGGATGGATCAAAGATAACGGGTCGTCGGGTTGCGTAAAATTGGCAATGGTTATGGTCATAATGGAGTTGACCGTAGGATCTGAGGTATGAGGTGGATCAATGATGATACTGTTCTCATGATAATCTTGTTCGTTTAAATCTGACTCAGTATCACTATAATCATAGTCACCTTGTAGTTCAAATTCTTGTGTTTGGGTCCCTGAACCTTGACCTTCGATTAGAATTGGGGCATACTGGTGTATTACATCAACCTCTTTGTCCCTCTAGAACTCATCATTGTAAATGGTATCCCATTCATATTCAGCAGAGTCTGTGTTAGAGTGATTATCCACGTAATTCTGAATTGTTGCCAAACATGCTTCTCTTGAATATGAACCTTCTTGCAATGTGAAGACAGTACCATGCGGTTGTTTAGATGTTCCTTCTTTTGAGTTAGCATCATAGCCTAATCCAGTTTTCTCTTTTGCAGCAAGTCCTCGAAGGTGAATAGGCTCAACTACTCCTTTTCTTTTTCTGATAGGACCCTTATCATATCCCATCTTCTGCATGATTGAATATCCTTTTCCATATATATCTGTTGGTAATTTGACATTAAAAACTACTTCATCTTCATCTTTATAGAGCCAGTTTAGAATTTCTCTATCCTCAGGATCTTCCATGGGGAATTTTTCTTTGATGAGTCATCCATTAAACTTTGTGCTTGGCTCTGTCGATGGTTGTGTTGATGTTGACGCTGCTGATATTTGATGTTGTGTGATAGAAGGTTGTCCATGTGACCAAGGTGATGTAGGTAAATTGGCAAGACAGAGAGAGTACTCCCCTACTCCATGGTCCTTAAATTTCAATTTCTTGTCAAAACTATTGGTTAACTGACTAATTTGTGTATCAATCTTGAGAGAAGTACTAGCACGAGCTTCTCGATTGTTAGGAACCAAAGTATCTTGACTAGCTTTGATGTTGGCACAAGTTTGGACATTTGATTTATCAGCTGGTATCGTGATTTCCTTCCCATCATAAGGAAACTTAAGACATTGATGATAGGTGGATGGGACAGCTTGCATTTCGTGGATCCAAGGATGACCCAAGAAGATGTTGTATGCAAGATCACGGTCTAATACTTGACAAAAAGTATTTTTGATAACAGGTCCCACTCTGATTGGTAGCATGATTAAACCCTTGGATGCTCTTTCCTCATCATCGTAGGCTTTAATAGTAATCTTTCTTTTGGGATCAATGGAGTCCTCAGAAAATCCTAAAGCCTGAACTAACTTCATGGTACATATGTTCAAACCAACACCTCCATCTATTAGAACCCATCTGACACGAAACTTGTGAACCATGACTTCTAGGTATAATGATCAATTGTGAGAATGAGTTATGGAAACGTCATCTTTTTCAGAAAATGAAAGGCATGTGGGTGAGGACAAGTGTCCTACCATGGCTTGAAATTGATCCACATCCAGATCAGTGGATACATTTGTTTTAACAAGGGCCTTTTCTAGAATTTCCTTGTGTGCTGGGGAAATTTTCAAGAGTTCTAGGATGGAAATTTGAACAAGAGTTTTTCGAAGTTGATTGATTAAGTCATATTGATGTTGAGGTGGAGGCCCAGTGGATTTTGAAGAGGCACCTTTTAAGACAACTTTAGCTTGTTCCCTGGTTGTTGCATTAACCTCCCTATATTCCATTTTTTCCTTGACTTTTATAACATTGACCTGCTCGTCGTCAGTGTAGATATGATTAATTATCGGATCATCAATATGATTCATGCTTTTTCCCAAAGACTCACCTTTTTGATAGTTGGGCAAAGGGTTGTGAAATGCTTGGTGGTATTCATTTGATTGTTGATGTCCTTCTATTGTGATGGTGCCATTTTCAACTAAGTCTTGAATGGTATTATTCAAGGCTTGACAGTTATTTGTGCGATGACCTTTGCACCGATGATAGTCACAATAGTATGCCTCATTCCATGATGGAGGTTTCACACTGGGTTCATAGTTTCGTTGAGGTGGAAAGGTAATGACATTTTTAGCCATCAACTCTTTGAATGCAGATTCCAAAGATTTCCCCAATGGAGTGTAAGTTCTTCTACTAGAGAAGAATGAAAATCGTTGTGGATTCGTATTCGAGGTATTCCCTAAAGAGTTGTTATTGTGATTGTTTCCTTAGAATCCTTGATTGTTGGAAGTCCCTTGATTGGGAGTAGAATGTTGATTCACATTGTTTCTCGGAGGAGAAGGATTGTTTCCTTGATTTGTGACCGAGTTGACATTGTTATAATTGTTGTTGCGAGGAGCACTTGGAGTACTAAGAACAAATGGCTTAGTCAAGACATGATTCGCATCAACAACACCATCATTCACTACGTTCTTGTTAGGCTCCAAAATTTAGACTTGTCCTGATTGTTGTGATGATTGGATGAGCTAGGATTGTCCTTATCAAGTTTTATTATTCCTCTTTTGACTAAAGCACTTTCAATGGTTATAGCATCTTCAATAAATTTCTCAAAAGAGGGAGGACAATGTAAATTCAAATGATAGCTCATTTTTGAATTCAAGCTGTTGATGAAGGTGACCATGTTTTCCTTTTTAGGAACAGGACGGGGATATCTAGTGAACATTCTTCTCCATCTCTGAAGAAAAGTAATAAAAGGTTCACTAGGTTTTTGCGCAACTTTGCAGAGATCTATCATGGTGATTTGGTGTTGGAGGTTGTAGGAATATTGTAATATGAAAAAATTGATTAATTCCTCAAATGTTTTGACAGGAGCTGTGATTTTTGATAGCCATTCCATGAGATGAGCTCCAAGACTCCTAGGGAAACAAAACACATCAAGTAAAGTGTCCTCATGAACAAACTCTAAAGTCATGTTTCAGAAGTCTCTAACATGATCGATTGGATCCACTTTCCCATTATAACGATCAAATTTTGGAATTTCACAATGTTTAGGAAATGGAATCATGTTGAGACTTCAATCGAAAGGATAAGGACAAATGTCCTCAAGAGTATATTTCTTTGTTGTAGCTCCCCCTTGTAACTCTTTAATTTGTCCTTGAAGTGCCTTAATTTGTTGACTCAAAGCACTAAGATTAGATAGGGGTGTCTCTTTAGGTTTGTTCTTCAAATTCTTTGTATCAAAGTCATGATGCAATTTAGCTCCTTGGTCAGCTAGGTAGAGGAAGTATTTTTCCTTATCGCGTTGCAAGATCTTTTCTATGGCTTTGTGAAATTTGGGATCTTGCTCAGCCTCTCTGAGATGTTCTTCATCTCGTTCCTCATCACTATCTATGTGGTTTTTTCTCATGTCTCTGTGGTTGTGGAATGGATTTTCTTCTCTATTATCCATGTCGTTGAAAAGTGGATTACGACTTACATTGTAAAGAGGATTATTGATTTCACTTTCTTCTTGAATGTTTTGGGTATGAACTTCTTGTTGGATTTCGTCCCTGAATTTATTGTGTTGAGATCTTGTAGAGATAGGCACATGATTTTGAAGAATTCTTCTAAACTTAGATCACGGTTTTGACAAGTGCGATAATGAGAATATCTTGATCTGATAAGATGTGAATCCTATGATATGATCAAAGATGTTCCTAATTTTTTATTGTGGCTTCCAATGATGAAGGATGTTAGAATCTTGTTGGGGAAGTTGAATCAATAATCAGAAATTTGTTTGAAGGGCGTACTCTTAAGATTTGATCTTTGTTTTTGAAGAAAGGTTTTAAAATCACTGAAGGATTTGACTAGGATGCGATGGATATTCAATAGAAGGTTGTGGTATGTTATCAAACTCAAGAGGTTGGTTAAGATTATGCCATTGAGATAGCGTGAATCTCTGATAATAAGCTCGAGAATCCAAAGGTTCTACAGTGTACTCGTCAGTGAATCCCCTAACAAAGTCTTGGTATCTATGAAGAAATCCATGGTAATGAAGTAAGACGTGTCGAATTTTGTACAATTTTTTTCTTCTTTTTAATGTTTTCTTGTACCCTAATTGTTTCTTGGGTTTCCTGATCCTACTAGAAACTGATTTCTTGACAAACTTTGTTGATTTCCACTCTTTAAGCATGGTCAGGTGTGTAAATGATTTCAGTTGTTATTTTTCATGTTCACTTCGGATGATCTTTTATCTGAATTAATGTGAATGAAAACAAAAAAAATGCTCTGAATTAAATGGAATGTAACCAAACACAGATAAAGTAAGTATATCCTATGGTAAGGCTAGGACAATATTCGCTAGATTCCACGTGGGTTTTCCCAACTGCATATCGATAGTGTGTGAATTCAGAAGCTTGGATGCATGGGCTCCCCTTTATAGTGCACTCTCTTCTCAGGCCAACCAAGCTTCCAATCCCCATGAAACTCCCATGGAAGATTGATCACCTCTACTACAATCTGCGAAAGTGTGTATGCCTTCACACCGACCGGTGTTGCACTAGCAAATAGAAGGTTTTTGGTTTACTAAACAATGGTGTTTAATTAGGGACCCCCGTTTGAGTGGCCATACATGGGGCAAGAGATTAATCACCAATTAGGTGGCACTCCATCCTGAAGAGGTTAAGCTCAACAGGGTTTATGGGAGTACTACTCTGTTCGTATGACACATCCGCACTCGTAATCTTAGGTTTTCCCTTAAGATTCACATTTGTATACCGGTCGGGGGTAGCTTGGCCTTAGCTCCATTGCCAGTTTGAGTCACGTTGGGGTGATGAAATCCCCAGGCATGCCCAATTTCTATAGGCAATAATCATTTCTCTTACACCCAGGATCACATTACTAGGCAAGGGGAGAGGATACTTCGGTTATTGCATAGGGGTTACACAGGGAGGAAATGGGTATGGCTTTTTGATCACCTAGTTTGCACAAGGTGAGAGCATAGTCACCTACCACTTTCAAGCACAATCAAGCAGGGTAAACAGATTCATTTTAATGCACCAAATCACAATGATTTAACTAAGTGAAGATATTGTTTCACAACTAACATGGGGTTTATTTTAACTGCATGATCAAAGTGTGGTGACTATCCTAGATTGATTCATTTTAAACCAGAAAAGATTCTATCTACGGAATTCGTCAGACTCAAAATCTTGTTTTTGTGTTACAACCCAGATGTGCCAAAACAGACAGTATATGCACTGAAATAGGTAGTATATGCGCCAAAATAGACAGTATATGTGCCACAGAAAATCCTAAATGCACTAAAACAGTCCCTAAATGCACTACTTTAATTAAATGTAGATTTAAATCTCTGACACAACAATTAATGCTCTAAAATCTACCTTAAATGCACTAATTTAATTCCTAAATGCGCTAAAATAGTTCTTAAATGTGCTACTTTAATTAAATGTAGATTTAAATCTTTGACACAGCAGTTAATGCTCTAAAATCTACCTTAAAAGCGCTAATTTAATTCCTAAATGTGCTAAAACAGTTCTTAAATGCACTACTTTAATTAAATGGAGATTTAAATCTAAATGAAATGAGACTATATGCGCTATTCTATATCTCAGATGCGCTAAATTAACCCTTAGAAGTGTCGGAACAGTCACCAGATGCGCTAAAAAAACCTGCGAAATAGAAGAATCAAATCCCCAGATGCGCTGTAGAAAGTGTCAGAAGTGCTAAAACACATAATTTTTTTGAAAACTGAACTCCAGAACACAAAAATATGTCAAAATGCTTTACATAAAAAGATCAAAATCGGGGCAAGGCCCCACGGTGGGCGCCATTTTATGTGTGTATGAAATTATGCCTGCTATAAAGGATTCAAAACACAATCAATAAAACATTATATCAAAGAAACTAAAAGAAAATTAAACAAACTCTTTTATGGCAGATTCTCTGAAGTCATTCTATTGCTTTCTATCTCCAGCATTTTGTTGCTTCAAGTTGCTCTTAGATTTCGTATGCCAAGCTCAACGAAATGGACTACTGGAGAATGAGATTTAAACTAAAATGCATATTATGCTAAAATGCAAGATTATGCTATGCTGTGATAAAATTATTGCTAAGATATGGATATTGATAAAAATGCTAAAGATGCAAAAGGGTAAGCGTGATTGCATATGTGTTCGTATCTAACCAATGCTTGGATTTGCACATGCATTAAAGTGTTTTTGAAAGAATCTAATTGGCTATTATGATCAACGGTTGAGATCAAACTTATCAAGATGAATGGTGAGAGATTTTTGAGAGGTGAGAGAGAAATAAAAGGTTTCCTCTTTCTTCAATTTTTTCATTCAGATCCAAAGGAAGGTTGCCATTTGAAGAATGAGTTGGGAATGAATTTCATAATTAAATAAATTAATTTATTTAATTATAAGTGAGGATGAAATTAGAAGTTTACATAGTTAAATTAGTAATATTTAATTATGTGTGAGAGATGAATTTAGAAGTTTACATAATTAAATTAGTAATATTTAATTATGTGTGAGATGAATTTAGAAGGTAATTAAATATTTAAAATATTTAATTATGTGTGGAGGGAGAAAAGGTATTAAATTAAATATTTATAATATTTAATTTAACTATGAGATGAAGAGGGTGTTCAGAGGAATATTCCATTGTTTGAATTCAAATATTCAAATTTAGAATAACATGATAATTAATATAAATAAATTATAAAATTTATTTAATTTAATTAAGAGGAATATGGAAGATGGTAATAATTAAATAAAGCTATTTATTTAATTAAGGTAGAAGAATTATAAAAGTGAACAATATAAATAAATGATTAAATTTATTTATATGTAGATGACTTTTAGAAGATTAATTAAATAATTTATATTTAATTAATTAACAAGTTTGATTAACCATGACCATTTTTAGACGTATACAGATAAATTTCATTTATTTATTTAATACGTCACTAATTGACTAAGATCTTCTTATAATTAAATAAATTTCTTAATTTATTTAATTATTCTTGTCATTGTAATGTTCCCTGATTTTTTTTTGATCGGTGATAAAGTTGATTTTTATTAATAAGATTAAAAAATTACAAGGCGTTTCCCAATACAGCTTCTTCTTGAAAATCCCTAACAACACCATAAAGCTTCACTTCAAGAACTCTTAGCCCTATCTTCTAACCATCCCACAGACCTTAGCAATAGTTACAAATAAAAACACTACATCAAATATAGAGTCTCCATAAACAAGCTTAACAACTAAGCTGCAACCACAATACCCCCAAACAAAGACCTATTGACAGGTCGTGGATTTGGGTTCAAACTGGTCTTCGCTCGGTTTTAGACCAGAGAACCATCGCAAACGATTTCTGTCACTTTCTTTGCTCTCTTCCCCTTGACAGTTTACCAACCATCCTCCACCCTAGCAACCTCCTTCTGCCAATCCAATTCTTTGTCAGGAGGGCTCCTCGAAATTCCTATCATACTGCCAGATGCATGTGGATCCTGTCCTTCAGCTTTCCTTTTCCCTGCTTCTTTCTCTTGCGACCTCACCCCCCCACTTTTCTTCCGACATTCTGGTGTTGCTGCCCCATTTTTAAGGATCAAATCCTGTTCACTTCCATTGGAAACAACTCTGTTCCCAGCCACACTCCCTTCCTGTGGCAGGACCTCACTCAACTGCTGTTGATCCACCCTACTAACATTTGGACCCAATGTCTTCCCTTCCAGCACCTTAGTCAGCATTTTGACCTGCCACTTCCCTGCCTTCCACAAGATGGTTCTCTTGCCTTTCCACCTTTTTTTCCACTGTGTAATGTTGTGGAGCAGCATCCTTCCACCAAGAAGCAGATTTATGTGTTCTACGTTTGGCACAATGTGCAGCCAAGTGCCCTGTTTGAAAACAAATTTTGCACCTAAAGGGTACCCCTTCAAAATCTAGAGGCTGCACCCAACATCCCTTCGAGGTTTTTATCTGGATCTCTTCCGGTAGCTCTTTGGACACATCCATTTCCACCAAAATTCGGGCAAAGGTTGAGTGCAGTAAATTTGATGAACCCTCATCTACCATTAGGAAACTTCCTAAAGAGTTCCCTACAGCTTCCAAGCAGGAATCAAACCAAAATTGCAAAGGAAGATTAGGAAGTCTTACCCAAAGAGGCACCCTCTCAAAAACTTCAATGGCTGGGTTAAAAGCTGGATGCCATGGCTTTAGCAGCAGAGTAAACTTTTCTTCCCAATCCCAGTGGTATTCACACAAAATCTTGTTTCTATCTTCCTCTTTTTCAAAAACCACAATGAAAAATCCTTTAGCCATGGGATATATTTGAACATACCCATCTAAAATAGGCTCCTAGAAATTAGAAATCCACTGGTGAAGGTCTGTAAGGCTTGGCCAAAAGCCCCTAAAACGCCCAATCAAACCCAGCCTAGAAAAAATATTTTTCATTGGAGATCACTTCTTGTTCCAGCTCACTATCCAGTTCCATTGTGATAGTTCTAGCTGCAAGAGTTGAAACGGGATCCCCTCCTCTCTTCCCTGTCGGGATTTTGCCCATTTGCCTCGATGTCTGGGAGGGTCCTGCTTGCCTTCCATTCTCAGTCACCTTGGCCCCCTTTATTCCACCGTCTCCCCCTGAGCCGCGAGCAATAGAAGGTCCTTGTTTTTTTCCTTGCTGTGAATGCTGGTCATCCCCGTCCAGGCCCAAACCTCCTCCAATTTGACCTCTTAGCTTCTCAGTGCCCACTGCTTGGGCTTCACTAATAGACTTCCCCCTAACGCATCCTTCACTGCGCTGAAAACCACTATCAATGCCCTACGAAGCCGTCCCAACCGAGCACAGACCAGGTAGAACCCTAGTCGCCTCAACGGTAGTCTGCAATCGACCATTGCTCTTCATTTTTCATGTCTTACTGATTATTGACCATTGTTTATTTATTTATTTAATATGTCACTAATTTTGAAAGTCCTCTCATAGTTAAATAGGTTTTTTAATTTATTTAATTATTGGTCATCTTCTCTAATTAAACAATTATTTTAATTATTTAATTGTCTCATTTGATATTTCCCTCCTTTTAGTAAATAATTTGAATTAATTATTTACTGTCATGTGGTCCCACCTTTTTGAATTAAATTGATTTTTAATTCAAAATAGTCACTTTTCTCAAAAATCAAATTAATTGCTATTATTATTTGATTTTCCAATCACCTCTTTTTTTGTGCCAATCTTATCTCTTGTCACATGCATTGTCCACCCTTGATTTGATTTTCTAAAAATCGATCTTGTCCATTCATTTTGAATTTTCCCTAATGTTTCCCTAACCCTAATTATTGGTTGTTAAATTGAATATTGTCCATTGATTCTAGGGCACTTGTCAATCTTCAATCTTGGCCATTCACTCAAAATTGCATTTTCTATAAAATGGCAATTTTGGTCTCATTTTGTCATCTCATGCAATCTTGTTTTAGGAAATATCATACTATTTAGATTTCTTGCAATCTTTTCATTATTGTCATCTTGTCATAGGCATACTAGCATTTCATTTGGCATAATTTAGACATAGTTTCATGCTTACTAGTTGCATATTAGCATAGTATTTGCATATTGTCATCTCAAATCCTTCAACATTTGCTTAGGACTTGTCATGGTCATTAGTTTGCTCATCATAAATATGAGGAAAAAATCATATTTGTAGCAAGTTGAGAAGGTTTAATGGAGGTCAGCCATGGAGATTGAAGACATTTGGTGAGATCTTTCATTTTGTTTTCATGTTTCTCCTTTGCACTTCATTATTACTTTGGGTTTTTATGTTCATGCATTTGATCTACTAACCCTAGGAGAATTTCCCTTAGTTACACTTTCTACCTTGTCACCTTCTCTACCAACAACTTCCATGGCATCTCTCACTTTTCCACATGCCTTTGCCTCATATCTACAAAACGTGCCATTCGAACTCTCTGAGGTAATCCTGAGTCCTCAAGTTCAAATGCTAATGGCCCAGCTTGTTGCTGCCTTGCCTCTCCCTCCACCTCCTACTGAACAACCCAAGATGGAGGCTATAATGAAAATTTATAAAGAAATTGAGAAGCTAAGTGAATAACATCTCAAAGAAGCAGCAATAGATATCATTGAAGAGCTAGAGGAATCTAATCAAGATGATTATTTGAGCACCCCGAGCAAGGATTAAAGGTTTATTTAGATGAGGTAGCCTTCGATGAGGAAGGGAAAAAAATTCCTAAGGGAGGAGATGCAAGTAAATTTGATGATTATTATGAGGTTGAGACCTCTGACCAAGAACTTGAGGGAGAATAGCCTAAAGAGCACACAAAAGAGGAAGCAAAACCAGACGAACATCATTCTGATGAAGGTAACACTAATATAGGTATGGATACAGAGAAGGTTGATGAACCTCCACAAACTGGCCAAGATGAGTGCCTGATAGGTGAAGAAATTCCTCCAAAAGGAGAGCAGGAGGAAGATGAAAAAGAAGAAGAAAACATAGAAGAGAAGGATGTTGAGCCCACGAAGGATGTTGAAATTGAGCTTGAAGAAGCTAA
>VDFB02291596.1:0-20513 GCA_007258455.2 Sequoia sempervirens
GAAAAATATAATGATGTTCAAAAATGGTAATGTTCATACCCTTCCACATTATATTTTAATCCCATTTTGATTAGAGTGTATTTTATACAATAAAAAGATTACAAGTGGCATATTATTGCATGGATCCAACTTAGACATTATCTTATCTTGAGCCCATTATCATTTATCCCCAAAATACCATCACGATCCCTACATCCCCGATTCCTCATCTTAGATCAGATATATAGGTGTAGAATTGACTTGTCATTAATGTAGTTGTGAAATATTCAAATTCAAATTAAATCTTATTGAATCTATCCTCCTAGTCATTGTGAATTGTTATAGTTGACACTTGTGTTTATTTGTGTTATTTTGTTGTATCCAAAGACCTTCATGTTTATTCATTTGAAATCATGCTTAGATATCACATGCCCTAATCCTCTTCATATAATTATAGTAGTATCGTTGATAAATTTAATTTCTCTATAAAAACATATATTATCTCAAACATCCCTACATACTTGTATTTAATCATTGTTTCAAAGTTGTTAAATTAGTCTATCTAAGACCCTAACTAAGGAGAACATCAACCCTCGTGATTCAACAAATTCTCCAACCATGTTTGTAAAAACTGTTTCAAAGTTGTTAAATTAGTCTATCTAAGACCCTAACTAAGGAGAACATCAACCCTTGTGATTCAACAAATTCTCCAACCATGTTTGTAAAAACTGCTAGTTCCTTATTCTGATTCGTAAATCAAAAGATCGAGGTAAATAGATTCTAATAGTCAAATTTTAGTAAGTTTATTCCATTGGTACAAATTTAGGTCCAAATATTAATTCACTTTGACAAGCATAAATCTAAACCATAACATAACATAATCAATTTTTAGATTCCAATATAATTATATAAATAAACTTTAAAATACTAACATACAAATCATTTTGATATCTCCAAAATCACCTAAAGATTATATTTCACCAATGTAAATACTATATTTAATTTTACTCCAATACTATGGGTTTGTGGGGAAACTAGACCTCGTGACCTCTTGCCTACAACAGGATGCTTTAGCCAATCAGCCCCTGCCCTTATATTAATCTTAAATATTAATAAATTTTTTTAACTATCCAATATTTTAATCATATAAAAAATTAAATCCTACCAAAACATCACACAATTCTTAATAACTATTAAAAAACTAGTTAGTTTGAAATTCGTGGCCTGAGAAGCAGGAAATTATTTAGTTGACAGTATTAAATATTTGATATGATGTGAAGAAAGTTGTGATGTGGTACCGAATTTGGCAGCTTTTGGAATTAAATTATTGGACGTCTGCAGTGACGTCACTTCTGACTTGACTTCGCTTGCGTACAAAATGAAACTTTTGAGCACTTAGTGGTCGGACACATCCCACCAACATTTTCGGCCCCCACATGTTCTTGTCCAAGTACTTTTTTCCTTTTTTAACTTTTACTACCGACTTTTTGAGTTTGACATGAATTTTAGAAATATTATATAAGATTAGGTAAATTTTGTTTGAAAAAATTAATAAATTATTTTTAAAATATTATTAGAAAAAAAATTGATGGTCGTTATTTAATGATCAAAATATAAAATTTATTTTAAATACATGTATATAATTTATACAAAAAGTATAATAATGTTCACTAGAGAAAAAATAGCTCCGTGACAAAAGTAAGTGTATAGTCCCTTTGTTTTCCCAATTTTGCAACTAGCAAAGTCTAGATGTCAATCATGAATGTTTCTTTCAGATTTTGTAACTAGTTACTGAAATATAAAGGCCAATTGGACTTTAAGATTGACTACATTTTAGTGTTTTTAATTATAAAATGTATAATAAGAAATATTGAATTTTGTGTCTTTGATAATATTTGAAAGTGTTTATGGATATAGTTATGCAGTAATTTTTTAACATTAATGTTTTAGATCACATTTGTGATTCATCATTAAGATGAGGAAATTTTTTAAGTAGATTGTCGTGCTTGCTCATTAAAAGATGGAGAAGCATGGAGAGGAAGCCAAAATGACATATAAAAAGATATCATTTTTTAATTGTCTACTTCAACACTTTATTCTAATAAACACACACAACATAATCAAGGTTGCTAGAAACTAATAATTGAAGAATAAAGATATACGTAGGTATATATCGATACATACATATATACATACACATATATATGTACATATATCTTTGTAGATATGTGTGTTTATACATATATATGTATATATAAATATAGATATGCATACATATACATCTATATGTATATGTGTATATATCCTTCATCCTTAGATCCCACTATTGGCACCTACAAATTTGATGAATTTCTAATGCATAATTGTCCTTGAATTGGCAACAAAACTTGTTTTTGAGTCACGTGGCATCTAGTTGGCCTGAAACTTCGGATATTAAAATTTTAAAATTCAAAGCTCATCATGAAAATCCGGTTGGCAAAATTTTTTTATAATTCACCAAGAGTGTGCCTACCAATTTTTGTGGCTCCTAGATGAGTTTTGGTCGATATTTAAATGTGTCAACATTTTGGAGTGAGTCTGTAAGGTTCCGTGAAAAAGTTTGGTTTTCTCTATTTTGGAAACAACCCTGTTATTTATTTTCCTTCACTAGCCTTTGGATCCAATTTCATATTGATTGGAAAAGTTTCAAGTTCTGAACTAGAAAAAATTTAAATGGCCTATCAGAAGGCCTAGTTTACAAAGGATGTTTTGAAAATTCATTTGTTGTGCAACTTTTGGCGACATTAGAAGGATCTAAATAATTGATTACAACCCTTTACAATTTTTTGCATCTCTTGGAAGTCGTATGCACTTGTGGCATCAGTTCTGTCATTTGGCTTGCATGGAAATTGAACTCCCAATTACACTATGTTTTAAAATTGAAAAAATTTAAAACATTTTCTCAAATATTTTAAGCTTTTAAGGAGGGTGGAATAAAGGTTCTAAAATTTTAATTATTCTGAGGTGAACAACATGTGAAATGAAGTTTCACTTAATTTTTTTTTATGTATTGATCAAAGCAAGATTACAAAGAATAACAACTACAATACAATGAAAATGAAAAATAATACAATATAGTGAGCCAACAAAGACCATGTCCCAACATAACAATAGGCAAATACTTTAGTTGAGTCACTTTACATAAGTTCATACAACAGTTATGCAAGAAAATACAAAAAGTCAACATATGACCATGACCTAATGAAACAAGAGACTAATATAAGCTGAAACACATAGGTTCATATTGCAGTTGTTCTAAAGTTGATTAACTTGCTCCTAAATTTGCTACCTATGAAATTTGTACTCCCAGAGATGGAGATGGTTGTCTTCTTCCCATTTTAGTTATCTTCCACTAAAGAATATGTATCTTCTTCCCCTGCCTCACTGGAAGATCATTCCTTGTCTCAATCATAAATGGAAGTGCAGATTTGGTTCCAAGAAGTGGACCAAAATGAGTGCACAAATATGGAAATCCAAAGCTGATGCAGAAACTCAACTACTGGCCTAGAAAGTTTTACATCATAAATTGTCAGTTGGAGATAGACTAAGATGCATTAAAATATAAAACTTATTTTTTTGGGATTGCACCTTTGCTAAGAAATAATGGAATGCTATCTTTAATAATTTTCCTGTTGCTTTTTTCACCATAAGTGGAATTGGAGAGATGCTCTTTTGGGATTTGGGTTGCATAAAGATGTGATTGTTCATTCTATCAGACAAGTTATTTTACATATTTGGAAGGCTAGATGTATTGTTGTATTTTCAAGCAACTATTTTCAAGAAACTAGTATTCTAATGCTTTACTCTAACATAGTTTTTTAGGTTGCTTTTTTGTGTTCACAACTTCAAGAGTTTCACTTAAATTTTATAAGGTTAAATATTTGAACCTCATATTGAGTGTGTAGCCATTGCATGCCTTATGCACAAGGTTGTTGTGAGCGGAGAAAATAAAAGAAAATTTGTGATAGGTTTGGATCCAATGATGAGTTGTGATTGGTCAAAGTTTTATTTGCAACTTGAGGTGGGATTAACTTTTAGCTAAATGCATCACATAACTTACAATGTATTGTAGTTTTTTAAGCATTTCAAACATCCCAACCTGTGATGCCTTTGAGATATATGATGGCCTTTTATTGGTTTCTCTCTACTAACAAGGATGCAAAGTGAAATGGTGTCATAAACTCTGCAAGCAACACTGAAACCCATGTTTAAGTTGCAAATTGTTGTTTCTACCTCCCGAAAGTTTCCTAAGCCATTTCTCATGCCCTTGCAACATTTTTGGTGTTGTTTGAATCATTTTTAACTTCCCTCCATAGCAAAAGCATCTCTACATTGTTGCAAGTTGACTTGGCGAGCAATTCTAGTGCTTGAGGATCATTTTTAAGGATGTTTAGGGCATTTTTAATTGCTAGTACCTTTGAAAATGTCCAGTAGCAACAAAAAAATGACCCAACCATGTTTTGACATGTCCAAATATCATTCTACCAAAAACTATTTGATGTCATTTTTTATACCTTCCCAAAAAATATAACGTGACCTTCCATATGTTTTGAGGAAACCAAAGTCACTAATGAAATGGGTGGCATGAAATTTAGACAAAAAATTATGTCACAAAGTTGATTGGGTGGCCAACACTAGATGACCTTTATGATTATAAATATACTAGATGAGGTGTCGAATGTGATGATCTTGTTGACATTCATCTTGTAATTCATTGATCCAAGTTGGTGTGGGTAATGATAAGGCATGTAAATTAAGATTGTCTTCAAATTAATGTGATAAGGCATATGCTACCCAATTGTTGTGGCATTTTTTTGTAGTTAATCTCATATGCATAACTGAAAAAATAGTGACCCACTTATATTCATTAGAAGAAGAGATGGGTTAATCCAAAAATAAGTTGAGCTTGTGATGGTTAGTTTTAATGTAAAAGTGTATATTGACACGATGTTGACACCATTTCTAGACAACATGAAGAATGAAAGCATTCTCTTATCATAGGTTGAATATGCAATATTTTTTTCAATTAGGGCCATACTTGTGAAAGAAAAGGTTTTCCCTTATTCATTAGAATAAAACCCAATCCAAAGATGAAAGCATCACTTTTAATGATAAGTTTTTGGAGAAGTCAAACATAGCAAGAATTGGTGTCATGCACATAGATTGCTTAAGTATCTCAAATATTGCTTCAATAGTTGGGGACTAATAGAATGAATCATTTTTCAACATGGTTGTGAGTGGGTGGAAATTTTATCATATTCCTTAACAAATCTATGATAATATTCTATGAGGCTAAGAACTACCACAATAATTTGATTAGTTCTACATGGTTTCAATCTTTGTGAGAACTACCTTAAATCCATAAAAAACAATATACCTGTCACTTATCTTAACCTAACCAAAGTAACATTTAGATATTTTGCTATATAACTAGTTAGAAACAATAATTTTGAGTACATGATCTTAGTGCAATAGGTTATCTTCCTAGGTGTGAATATAATAAGGATATCATCAAAGAAGACTAGGATGAATTTTAAAGGAATGGGAGGAAAATATTACTCATTACATTCTCAAATGTGGATGATGCATTAGTGGGGACAAATGGAATGAAAAAAATTCATAATCACCATCATGAGTGTGGAAGTTATTTCTTATTATTTTCTCATCTATGATGAAAATATAATGATACTATAAGTCCAATTTAGAGAAAAAATGAGCACCATGGAGCTCATCTAAGAGCTTATCTACCAATAAAGTGGGAAATTTATGCTTGATGTTAATTTGGTTTATCTCATTAAATTTGATGCAAAGGTGCCAAGACACATATTTTATGTGCACCAATTAGGCTAGGGTGGAGTAAGGACTACTAGTAGGCCAAATAACCCCTTGGTGTAGGAGTTCCTAGTTAGTTTCTTGATTTTAGAATTTTATAAAAATGGGTACTAATATGGGTGGATATTTGGAGGTGTACTCGTAGGTAGAATTTGAGAGGCATGATCTTCAAGTTGACATGGTGGTAATCCAATGGATTCCAAAAATATAATTGTATGGGGAGATAGGAATTACTATATATCCTTAGGTGGTTGGGACATAGAGGATTCCATGAGCTAAATAGTAAAATGTTGGGCAATAATCCCATGAGATTCTTTTTTGAGTAACATTTCCATGTGATGGGAACTAATGAGACTAATGAAACTAGACATGAGTAATCATAAGGTGTGTTATTGGACATTATTAGTGAATTAAATCTAGAGTTTATAAAATTCCCACAAGATAAGACTAAGAGTGTGAACCTATTGGGTTAATAGAAAATGTCACAACCTCCTAAGGGAAGGGAAACACATGTCAAATTTGAGAGTGTGGTCTCCCATAGAAATGTGAACATTTTGACACTTACCCTTACAAGCTACGGTTCCACCATTTTCCATCATGTGTTCAAAGCTAGAATAAGGGTAGATAAAATAGCATGCTCTCTTGAAAAATTTAGGGTTGAAAAATCATAAATTATACCAAAATTGACGAGAACTATGACAACCTATTTATTAAAAGACCATTTGACCTTCATGATTTGGGGAGTTGAGATTATATCCAATCCATGTACCAATATTTCAAGAGGATCATCAACTTGGGTGAATCCTCAACCAAATATGGCTCCTCTTCTTGACCCTATTTGACATGTTCCCATTCATCTCCCTTGGGTGGAGATTTCACATCAAGTTAATAAAGATTTTTTTTATAAAATAATTCTCGGGAAATTATAATAATTCCATATAAATACCTAGATATTACATCATTTGAAATCCATCCAGCAACAAGTGTAAATTATTGTCAAGAGCATTATCAAGAAAATCAAGAGCAAAATTTTAGTGATTTAGTGTAGTAATTCAAGATCCAAGCATCATGTCAAATCATATGTGAGTTTATGCATGTTCATGTTATCATTGTTTGTGAAGGCTAACCTTTTGTAGGTCTCCAATAAATTCAAGCAAACAAGATTCAAGTCTTGAGGAGATTTGTATGACTTTAGTACTTCAAGGAATCCATTGAAGGGTGATGAGTTGCAACACTTTGTGGATTCATCATTTCTTGTTATCATTTATCCTTTTATTATTGAAATTGTCATCGTGGAAGTGGAAACACTAACATGGGGTTTGACTAAGGCAAGCCCCTAGATGGCACAACCCTTCCTCGCTCTTTGAATGTGTAGGTTTTGGGTATGAAGAGGATTGGAAAAAGTTTCGAGATCAATTATTCATTGTTGTAATCAAACCCTACATCGTGTCAACTCACAAAAACTTAGTTACATAATTATCCGATGGTGATTCAACAATGCGACAGGTGGAGAACAAAATCCCTAATCTAGCACCAGGGGACTATGAAATCATATCTGAATTATCCCTACAAGGACAGTGGTTCTTGGGGTGCCTATTTCTAACATTTTTAGCTCTAAATTTATATCACAAGTGAACAACATCCTTCTCAATCCATTTCTATAGTCTATTTCTATCTGTGATTTCCTAAATTTGCTATTTTTGTATTAGAACAATCATTTGCATCACTAGGTCAATTGAACTATTGCATTTCATCCTTAGGTCCATTTCATATTTGGTCAAGGGAAGGTTGGCCCACCTTTCAGGTTGTAAGTCAATCATATATCTTTATCAAATCCAATCAAATCCTTGCCACCTCCATTTCTAAACGAAACATTAGGAAAAGTTGTCCAAACCCTAGAGTTCAAATCCTAGGGTTTCACTTTTTCTACACTTCTCAAACATGTATTAGATTAATTTTTAAATCATTTGACACAATTCTAAAATGATACAAATAGAGATTAAAAGTTACCAAAATGAAGCTCCTCTTCTTCATTTATTTCCTTGTTATCTAGTTTCTTATGTTGGAGGACATGATATGTGTATGGGATAAAATGATAAGAATGTATACTATGAAACTCAAAAGACAATTCATCATTGGAAAATATAAAAGGTTCCATAGTAAAACCAATCAAAGTAGCAATTTTATTATCATGCATGTATTACATCATGTCTTGGACCAATTTAAATCATATGAAGAAGGATAAATAATAGAGGATATAGGATGGGCATATAAAGATAATGTATTTTTAGAAATCATAGAAGTTCCCATCGTAATCTCTAAGGAATTACCACTAAAAGATCGAAAATTGGAATTATTAAAAAAAACTCACTTTATGCCAAATAGAAAAGAAATGCATAAATCTATTTCTAAACTGTGATATATCATATAATAAGCATGAAATAACATATCATAACATTTCAAAGAATGATTAAATTTTTTTTTAATCAATGAAATGCAATCATGTATATGAATATAAGATGAAATAGTGAAATATTTAGTATACATAAGCATTACCAAATAATTCTTTTATCAAAATTTTAAATAGGGTGCTCATTGTGAGAAGCATAAACCTAACAACAAATGGGATTTAAGAGAAAAAATGTCTTAGACAGTGGGAACTAAAATTCCAAAAAAGGGCCGATTTGGTCAGAACACAACCTAGTCAAAGGGACAAGGTTGCACCCACTACAAAACCTCAATTAGAAGAATGTTGTAAAGAGTGATCAACATAGAAATTTAAGGATTAGAATGCTGATTAGATAATGAATTTTTTGATGAATTTAGATCCAATTGTTAGTTAGAGCCCTAAACAAATTGAACTATGAACTATGAACATGTATTGAAAAATGTTTACAAAATGACATAAAATAAAGATGTAAAACTATAAAGTATGCACTTGTATCCCTTACAAAGAGAATTAAACCAAATAATTTACTATAGTAATAGGTACCACCTAGCAAAAAGTTTGTACCATTGTAACATGTTAGAAATTATAGCTGATAATAACTAGTAAAAAATATTAACAAATATTGATTTTACCTTGTTACAAGGGAACAATAACTTCTTACTAAAGACAATTCTAATTAGTTTATTGCTCAAGTTAATTATCAAGATGATAAGTTTTGTATTGTAAATATATGTTGTGATTGCTCATATTTTTTAAGACTTTAGTTATGGTAATGTAAAATTATCTAAATTAATATTGAATATTATCCTTTTCCAAAATAGCAATCAAATATTATCATTGACATGCACATATATATACTGAATATTTTATTTGTTTTTGATATTAAAAGCAACAAAACAAGGGTGATGTCCCATTAAAACAAGGCAACCACAAACATTCACAACATAATAACACTAACAACACATTGACAGTAGGTCTAAGACCAAACCATCACCCTAAGCAGAACATATCAAAAACAATACAAAAAATACACAATCGATCTAAAGCTACTAGCAGAGTCCATCATGATAGCATGATATAAAGTCATAGACCACCGAGGGTCATACAGTTAAAGAGGAACATAACAACAATTTTTTAAAAAAAACAAAACATGATCAAAGGCTGAAACAGCCCACCCCAGTCAAAAAATGGAAACCCACTAAAAACTAAAACTATTTCCCACTGCATGGCATAACAATAGTAATAGTGGCCCAATCCTTAGAGAGGAACTTAAGCAGTTCCTTGTTGATAGGGTCTTCCTCCGCATTGTTCGCAGCCTTATCCTTCTGCAGCAAACAAAGAGTAGTAGCAGACTTGTGCATGATCTTCGAGGAAAATCGAGTGAGCTCCTGCAATATTTTCTCCAAACTCTCAAATTTTTTTTCAAATTGACAATCTCCTCCTAGGCAGCATCCTGTTTACTCTGGCCTTCCTCCCTAGGAGCCTTACCCTCCACAATGTTAGAAGTGCAAGGCTTAACTTCCTTAATTTTAATGCTGGAGGGCCCCTTTTAAGACTTTCTGAAACATGGGAGGAACTGCTAGCAGAGCCTAAGCAAGCCTCCTTGCCCACATCCTTCTCCTCCTTACTCCTACTCACACTCTCATCCCCATTGTTAGAATTTGGCATCTCTTTGAAACTCTTCCCTTTTTCTTTCTTGGTAACCAGTCTATTAGACCGACGAGAAGTATTAATATCCTCGATGATCTCGATATCCGAATCAATGTGGTGGAGCCAGAATTTAGTTTTCTTTAAGGCTTTGGCCTTGCCTCTCGGGGTGGGGGCAATGCATTTTTTCTCCTTGCTTTCCACAACGGGACCCAGCAAGGGGGAGGTGTCATGCAGTGAAAGCTTCAAGGTAGGGTTTTTAATGCATTGCTTCTTACTTGGACCTAGGGTATCCATGATACTAGCCGACAGGGGGGCAAAGGAAATCAGGGCTTCTTCAACAGAGGCGGGACAAGAGACATCAACAATGATGATGGAACGGGGAGGGAAAATGGCTGAATAAAAATGGTATAGCCTAGAAATGAGACCCTGATGAAGAATGGTGAAATTGTTATTCGCATTCATGGCTTCAGCAACATCGAGCACAATACTCTCAAGGGAGTGCATGACAAAAAATGGGAAGGAAATAATGTGGTGGTTCCTAAGGTGATTGAGGAAATTGAAATGATAATAATAATAAATGACATACCTTCCTTCTAGGGTGAAGTATTTCATCACCACCATGCACACTTTGTCTCACGACTCAGGAAGCGCTTTACAATCATATCCTCCATGCATCTTGACATGTTTCTCATCACCCCAGAAGAAAAGATTAAGGCTGGTCTGGTCAACAACTTTGGTGGTTTTCTTCCACGTACGCCCATCTACCCATAGCTCTGGCAATGACATCCTCACTGATACGAAAAGAGATGCTTCCAATTTTAACCCTTCTGTCCATCTAGGAGGTCACGAATTTCCTGGGAAGACCCTCATCATGGTTGTTCATGCATTCCATATACTAGGAGATACCACCTTCCCTACATATATTCCAAATAGTGCCATCCGCCTTCCAGTCATCACATTTATCAGGCTCCACCCACACCTAGTCCCCACCCATTGTGCCAACACACTCACCACAATCGACTAGAACAAGGGTAGCTGACCAGAAACAAAGAAAACCAGGAGTAGAGAAAACCACGTAGAAATGGCAAGTAGGAGGTAACTTGTAAGGTGAGAAACGATAAAGATAAATGCAATTCCCCGTAGCCAACTCAGACCCATCGAATTCCCTGTACGAGAAGTCCATGGCATGAAGGGAAATGATATCGGAGAAAGATCCTGATGACATGAAAAATCAGATCAAATCCGCCCGCCTGAAAAGCTTGTCACGAGCTTCAAGGGTGTTAAAATAATAATAACCTCATTAGTCATTAGAATGGAAATAGGTAATCCTGGTGGCAGCCAAACAATAGCCATACATGACATGTGGAAAATTCTCCTCCATTTCCTTTTCGCACAATGGCTAGAAGTTTAAAAAGTATCTCCCGCCCTCAAAACTAACAACAGTTAATAAGAGCAACACTAGACTAGGGAAGAAGTTGTTAAGTATCATGGTGAATTTTATTTGTTATGATTGACAATCACCTAAAATATTTATTAACAAGATGAACCATTTTTTTATTTTTTAAATTGATATAAAATTTTATGTTATGTCAACATCATTCACTAATTATATAATTTAACATTATACTATTAACTAGTATCACGTATATATGTATATGCATACGCATATGTGGATAATTAGATAATATTTGATTGTTATTGTGGATAAATAGTATAATAATGACTATTATCTAATATATGTGTATAATAATATGTGTGTATATATTGAATAATAGTTATTAGTATACTATTTATCTAGAATAATGATCAAATATTATCTAATTACATATATATGTGTATGCATATATGTATATATACTTGATACTAGTTATTAGTATATAATTAATGAATGATGTTGATATAGTTCATAAAATTTTATATCAATTTAAAAAATAAAAAAAGGGTTAATAATAAATGTTTTAGGTACTTGTCAATCATAAAAAAATAAAAGATGATAACAATAAGTGTAATATCTAAATGACAATCTCATATTTGTAAGTTTCACTACTATGGATTCTATTAAAGGTCCAAATGAAAATTAGTCATATGATTAGATAAAATTTTGCTTGCCCCCTTCTTTAACATTAAAGCTTCATTTCCTTTATAGTCCATATGGAAGGTTTGGAAACAAGCTTGTAAATGTTTAAATTGGAAAAGCCCTTTTTTACAACATGATTTTAGTTATGGGACCTTGTCTATTTGGTGGAACAAATCGATTCAATATCAAGGTCATCCCTTGGTTGTTGCCTTTCCAAGACAAGTTCTTTATCTATTTAATAAAGGGGTTCAATAGTTTGGGGACATGTGAGATTTTAGTATTTTGGACTGGGCAACTTGGTAAAGCATTACAAATAAATCTATTTTAAGAAATAGGTCTAAAGGGCTTATTACATTTGTAAAATCACTAGTCCTTGTAGACTTAGTTATGAATATTTGCACTCCACTTCATTGTAATTTTTTCAAGGATTGGTTATGGTTGTCTAGATATCAGTTTAATTGCTCCCCTTTAAAAAATGTTTATTTGAACCTCCTTCCTACTATGTCCTTGAATCCCATATAAAAATTCAAATGAGAATGTAAATTTTAAGAAAAAATATGGAAGAAATGAAGTGCTCAAGTTTGGAGGTCCAAAGTTGAAGTTAATGCTCAGATTTTGACTCAAGAACTTTTACATTTCAAATTACCAATGGGGGATAGGTTGAAATATATGATGGTTAAGTCAGTTAAATGCCCGTTTTGTCAATACAATGACAGTTTGAAACACATTTTTTGGGACTGTTTATGGGCCAAGAAAAAATGGATTGTTATTTTCAAGCACCTTCCTACTATTTGTGATCATGTTCTATATTGAAAAGAAGTTATGTTGGGGTTAGGCTTTCAAAATAATGTTGTGGTGGATTCTATGAGACAAACCATTTTTCTTAATAAATAGAAAAGTAGATGTTTTGCAATGTTTTCAAAGTAGATTATTCATCGAGAAGTAAAATTTCTTAATTTTAACTCTGATATCAATTTCCAAATTGTTTTTTTGTTTTCTCAGCTGCAAGGAATCCCTAAGAACAAACAAAGATAAAAAATAATTTGTATGTGATTAAATATCAAATTATCCAGCCGTATGGTGCAGTGAATTTTATCTACTAAAATGCAAAGAAATGCAACAAACCAAGAAAATATAATCAAGAAAACACTCAAATTAGGGCCAAGATGAACCTCAAACCTACAATAAATACTACAAAAGTGGCAACAAAAGAGAGCTTGTTGTCACGATTGCCCCATAGATTTGATGCTATGTGTGCTCTATATGGATTTTGACAGCATAACACCTTGATATTTGCTCAATTTGGTCACCAAATGGTTGGATTTTTGGTTATGGATGCTTGAAGGTTGTATGAGAGGGTGAAGGTTTGTGTGCATGAATTGGTTGAATGAGAAAATGACTAATGACTAAGTGTTAGTCATTTAGAAAGGGAGGAGATGAATGGACGGTGGAGATTGAGGCTAGGGTGAGATCAAGGGTTGAGATGCCTTCTCAACTCTTGAGGTGATGACACTTGTCATCACATGGGTGCATGAGAGAAGGGTACCTGGAGGTACCATGGGGATTGGTCAAAAAGGGTTTCTTGTCCCATCCTCCCAAATCATGGGAAGGATGTGACCAGAGGGAATTTAAAACTCCCTTTATAATCCTCACGGGGATGTGAGAAGAATTAAAAATTCCTCTAAAAGCCTAGAAAGAATAAATGAAATTTAAAATTCCATTGGGGGATGTGGGATGAATAAAATGAAATTAAAAATTCCATTGGGGGTATGGGTAGCATTTATTAGGGGGTTGACCAAGGATTAGATTAGGCTAATTAATCAAGGATTTAGGTTGTGATAGTGAGGGATTAGAAGGGTGATTAAGCTAATGGAGAAAAAATTGGGACAAGCTGCATATTTTGGAGGATGTGACACCTCCTAATCAAGGATTAGAAGTGTGCACATCCTTAATCAAAGATTATGCAAGATAATTAGGATTAGTGATGAGTTATGGAGGATGTGACATCTAGAGAGAGAAAGGGGGTGCATTAAAAATTAATTTAAATTCATGTGGGCTAATGACTAATTTAAGTAAATTGGTTTATTTATTTGATTTAGAGAGGAAATGTTAAAACGATAAAGTATTTAATCAAATAATTAAATACCTTAGAGGGCCTAAGGGAAATAATGGATATTAATTAAATAATGATCATATTATTTAATTAATGTGAATGGGAAGATGGAATAGACAAAATAAGGATAAATTTGACCAAATGTAAATGGTCAAATTTAGGTGTCTACAATATCTACATGAAAAAGATATTATGTTCCAAATAGATGCAATGTAAAAATTGAAGTTCATAATTTAAATTTGTTGTGTCGTTATAAAATGTTTGTTATGTTTTGGACAATTATTTAGTTCTAGATGGGTTGTTCGTTAATGTTTGTTATGTTTTAGACAATTATTTAATTCTAGATGGATTTTTTGTTGTTTATTTTTTTCTTATTTCATTCCGACAACCTACTGACAACCCTTTTCCATGTAATTTCATTTGTTTTGATTCAATAAATAAAAAATGAAGTCTCAAAAGTTATATCACTATTATAATGATTAAATATTTAGAACACTTATTATTTTTATAATATATTGTTAATTTTTTTTCAAAAGTTACATCTTAAATCACTTTTTATTATATTATAAAAAAATTATATTACTATTTTCTTCATCTACATGTAAACTAATATTAAAAATTCATTTTTAGATTCAATAATAGTAAATCATCAATTATTAATAATAAACGTACATTGTTAACTTTATCAATAATAAAAACCAAAAGTTTTTCACATGAGACTTCATCATCTATAATAAATACTGTATAATTTCGAATTTTTAGATTCAACAAGTGACGCGCTAAGTTCTACGAGAGGTAAAAGGCATGTAGCTATGAGTTAGAAAAAGTTTTTAGATAGCAGATAGGAATATAAATGTATTTAAAATAGCTAGAAAAGTTTGAAGCAATTTTTAGTAGTGCACTATTGCATGGAATTTTTATGGTGCATGGGCAACGTGGTCCATAGGAACATGTGAACAGGTAACACGTGTGGATGGATGGATGGGAAATTTTATTTATGGGTATCATGTATACATGGACTTTTTTATAGAATACTTTTTTTTGTGTGTGTATGTATACATTTGTGAGAAGGAAGATTCTTTATGATCTTAATTAGGAAGCAAGAATGCATTATTAATTTGTATTAATTATTGAATGCAAACAATCAGAAACATTTGTAATAATGCTTGAGACATATATGCATACATGTATCCACGTGACATAATGCATAGAAGAGTGAGATGCATAGTCGGCATGTGAACGAGTCTTAAAGCAGGAGAGACTCAGTCGCATTTACAGTATTAAATGAAAGAAAACAAGAGAAATAAACTATTTATGACCAGTGCAATGTTTTTTTTTTTTTTTTTAGAAAACCTTTTGATCAAAAAATTCATTAGTCATTTTAAATGGAACAAAGTTTTGATGTAGAGATATTTCTAAGCATCAAATATCATTTGCAACTATTTACAAAAAACATGTGTGCGGGCAAAAAAGGAAAATGCATTATTTACATGACCCATATTTATATGCATGGAGAAACAAAGTTTACCATATTTCTTTTTTTTGCTTGTATGTCTATTTGTGAATAAAATTATGTTTAGTGTACTGTTGTAAAACACATGCTATGTTAATTAATACAATTGAGTTATTTTAGTTTATCATATCACAATATGCAAGTGCTAATAGAAACAATAGTGTAAGGTGGAAGATTGATAGGGGTAGCTCATTTGAGTATGAACTTTTGTAAGATTAATCAATGTTTTTTTTAATGTAGTATGAAGGTTAGTATTATATAAAGCTATTGATTTTATTATAAATAAGATTTAAATCCTGTCTATGTAATATAATAAGATATTTTTGTGTGTAGAACAATGTAATTATATTACAATAAATTGTTAGATGAATGACTAGAAAGCTATTGATTTTATTATAAATAAGATTATAATGTTGTTTATGTTATATGAATAAAAATTTGTGTTTATATAATAAACAATAAGTAATTTGCAAAAATATAATAAAGAACCTTACTACCTAAGATTAAATTTGTGTATATATAAAATGAAATGTAATAATTTAACTTATTAAAATGTAATAAGTGGAATAAATATTACGATAAATTCTTAGATGAAACAGTACAAAGGTATTGATTTTATTTATAAATTAGATTTGAATGTTGTTAATGTAATACAAATGAATATTTTTTTGTGTATATATTTTAAACAAAAAATAATTTGAAAAGATATAAAGAATCTTATTAGGTAAGATAAAATGTAGGTACAGTAAAATAATTTACATGTTTGTAGCACTTTGCATCCAAATTATTGAGAGAGAAACATTTGTAACAATGCTTGAAGCATTTAAGTATAGATGGATGCATGTATACATGTATCGACGTGCACATAATGCATAGAAGAGTGAAAAGCATCCTTGGCACTTGAGCAAGCCTGAAAGCGTGATGAGACTGAAGTTGCATTTGCAGTATTAAATGAAAGAAAACAAGAGAAATAAACTAGTTAGTATGAATGCATATATGAAAGGAAAGCATTAAAATATGGATCCATGTAAAGACATATGCATGCACGGATGTGTACATGTGTCCATGTAAGTTGGTATGTTAAGAAGAATCTATATATGCCTGCGTCCATAAAGTTAGAAATGTTAGCAACAATTTGCATCTTAAACAGGAACAAAAAAAACATTATTGTCTGAAACAAAGCAGCAATACATTAGTGTTTGTGGAACAAGTGTATAAAGTATATCTAACAATGCATTTGGATGCATGGAAACATGTAAATATTTGTGAAATCTGAATATACATTATAGCCTTTGAGGAATTGTCATATGTGCTTTTAGGAATCTGTAAGAAACAGGATTTAGAAAAGACGGTTTGAAAAGAACTCTTGAATACAACTGTATTTTAACAATGAGACTCAATTTGCATTTGCAGTATTAAACGAAAGAAAACAGGGAAAATTAATTATTTATTAGCAATCCATATATCGAAGGAATGCATAAATGTATGGATGAAGGCAAACATTTATGCATCCATCTATGTGTACATGTGTCCATGTAAGTTGGTAAGTAAACAAGAATCTATAAATGCCTATGTGCACAAAGCTAGGAAATGTCAGAAACAATTTGCATTTGAAAGATATAAAAAAACATTTATGATCGAAACAAAAGAATAATACATTATTGTTTTTTGACGAAGTGTATTAAGGATATCCAATGATGCATTTGAATGCATGGATACATGTATATATTTATGAAATCTGATTATACATTTTAGCCTACAAGAAACTGTGATATGTGCTCTTAGTTATCTGCAATAAATAGGATTTAGAAAAAAAATGTTTTGAAAGGAAGTATTGAATACAACTCTATGTTGTGATAGTTATTTTCAAAGCCCTCAGTGTTTAATTGCATAACCTTGATATTTTCTTCATTTTTTCCTTTGGTATGGTGTGAATTTTGTTCTAATGGATGAAGGTATATTTGAGCTATAGATAGATAAAGATATGTAAGGGTGGTAAAGAAGAATGAGCAATGTAAGTGCAACAAAGAGAAGGAATTGAGAGAATGATGAGATGCAAGTAAGGTATATGAATGCCTTATGGAAAGTATTAGATATGGGAAGCAAGGATATTTGAAACTGGATGTGAGAATGAATTGAATGTAAATGATATGAATTTATCATTTTTGAGTTTAACGCTTAAAATTAAATGCAAGATATAAAAATTTGAATGAGTGAGCTGGATTGAGAGAAAAAAGGAATGCAAGTCATTAGTGTGATGCAAGAGAAGCATATAAATGGATTTTGAAATGTATTTGATTTGAGAAGAAACGATGTGGACGGGTGGAAATGGAAATGAGTGGATTCAATAGGGTATGAAGTGAACTTTTGTTCCAAGAAAGGGTGGAATAATGTCTATTTTGTTATTGGTTATGCTTTTTAAAATCATCATAGGGCTAAGTGTCTCAATACAAATACAAAAGAAAGACTGATGTCCCATTTCTCAGTCTCCTTCGGACTAAACAAAGTTCCAAGATCCTTGAGCTTCCTCGAAATGTGACAAGAGAAGAATAGATATAAAAATATAATGATATTTAAGGATACAAGAGTCAAAAGAGAAACACCAATGAATACTAGTACCTTTACATGGGTGCATGTTTACATTTGCAGTAACAAATTTCCTTTATGATCTTATCCAGGAAGCAAAAATGTATTATTATTTTGTTTCAAGTATTGAATGCAAATAATCTTAAACATTTGTAACAATGCTTGAGGCATCTATGTATACATGCATGCATGTATACATGTATCCATGTGCACACAATGCAAAGAAGAGTGAAAAGCATACATGACATGTGAACAAGAAATTTGAATGGTAAACACTAAAATCAAGTAGAAATACAAATCTGTCAAAGCACATTGAGGCTCAAGTAGCATTTGCAGTAGTAAGCGAAAGGAAAACAGGGAAAACAAACTATATATCAGTAATGCATATATCAAAGGAATGCATAAATACATGGAGCCATGTAAACATTTATGTATGCATGGATGTATAGATGTGTCCATGTAATTTGGTACATAAAGAACAATCTATAAATGCATATGTGCATAAAGCGAGAAATGTCAGGAACAATTTGCATTTGAAACATATACAATATTGTTTTTTGAACAAGTGTATAAAGGATACCTAATGATGCATTTGAATGCATGGAAACATGTAAATATTTGTTAAATCTGATTACACATTATAAGCTTGAAGAAACTGTTATACGCGTTTTTAGGGATCTGTAATAAACAAGGTATAGAAAACACATTTTGAAAATAACTCTTGAATACAACTCTATGTTATGAGTGTTATTTTCGAAGCCCTCAGTGTTTATTTGCATAACCTTGATATTTTCTTCATCTTTTTCTTTGTTTGGTATGGTGTGAATTTTGTTGTGATGGATGAAGGTATATTTGAGGTGTAGATAGATAAAGATATGTGAGTGTTAAAAAAGAAGAATGAGTTATGCGAGTGGAACAAAGAGAGCGAATTGAGAGAATGGTGAGATGCAAATAAGGTGTATGAATAAGTTATGAAAAGTATTTGACATGGGAGGAAAGGATATGGGATGGTGGATATGAGAATGAATGGGAATGTAAATGGTATGAATTTATCATTCGTAAGTTATATGCTTACAATTAAATGCAAGAAATGAAAATTTCAATGAGAGAGGTGGGTTTAATGAAAAAAGGAACGCAACACATTGGTATGATGCAACACAAGAAAATAAATGGATTTTGAAATGTATTTGACTTGAGAAGAAAGGACTTGGAAGGGTGGAAATGGAAATGAATGGAATCAATAGGGTATGAAGTGATTATTTCTTGCAACAAGGGGTGGAAGAATGTCTAGTTTGGTATTGGTTATGCTTTTAAAAATCATCATAGGGCTCAGTCCGTCAATATAAACACAGAAAAAAGACCCATGTTGCATTTCTCACTCTCCTTCGTACTAAACAAGGTACTGAGATCCCTGAGCTTCCTCGAAATGCGACAATAGAAGAGTGGATATAAAAATATAATGATATTTATGGATAGAAGAGTCAAAATAGAAGACAAAGTGGAAGTTGTTATGCATATACTATGGAAAAAATAAATATGGAAGGTCATAAAATTGAGAACATGCAAATGCTGATGCAGTGGAGAACATTAAATACATGGAGAGAGAAACACGTAGAGCTATTCACAGATATATGCATGGATGCATCAACAGGCACATGTATACACAGAAAACAGAACTACGTGGAGAGATGGAGATATGAACATATGTATACATGGATGTATGCATATTTGCATATAGGTACAAATGCATATGGTACATGGAAGGATGTATTCATATACACATGTAAATATGGATGAAGGCATATATGCATATATGCATGTATGGACAATATGCATAAATGTATGTCAACATATAACTTTTAATTTTGTTATATTGGAAAACTAGCACTATTCTGGTAAATCAATATTGGAAAATTAGCATTTAGATTTTTCTATTTATCAGAATAGCTTTATAAATTATTCTTGTTATTGAAAATCAGTGAAATGCGATCGCATAGATTGATTAAATAAATTTAAGCAAAGGCATAGTTTATAAAACTGGTGAGTAGAGATACGTAATCCATGAGTGCAAATTAAATGCATTGAAATATCAGGAAAATGCGAACACATGGAGAGGTCAAAATAATTGAAGCAAGTGCATTAAATGGCATGTGGCTGGTGGGGAGGGCGCTGGAATTGCTTGGCGGCCATGGGTGACTAGGATACTTTGGCCATTAGGGGCCATTTGGCCGAAGACAAAGAGAAATACATGGGTGCATGAGTCCATACATGCATA
>VDFB02291597.1:0-11419 GCA_007258455.2 Sequoia sempervirens
TAGATATGGGAAGCAAGGATATTTGAAACTGGATGTGAGAATGAATTGAATGTAAATGATATGAATTTATCATTTTTGATTTTAACGCTTAAAATTAAATGCAAGATATAAAAATTTGAATGAGTGAGCTGGATTGAGAGAAAAAAGGAATGCAAGTCATTAGTGTGATGCAAGAGAAGCATATAAATGGATTTTGAAATGTATTTGATTTGAGAAGAAACGATGTGGACGGGTGGAAATGGAAATGAGTGGATTCAATAGGGTATGAAGTGAACTTTTGTTCCAAGAAAGGGTGGAATAATGTCTATTTTGTTATTGGTTATGCTTTTTAAAATCATCATAGGGCTAAGTGTCTCAATACAAATACAAAAGAAAGACTGATGTCCCATTTCTCAGTCTCCTTCGGACTAAACAAAGTTCCAAGATCCTTGAGCTTCCTCGAAATGTGACAAGAGAAGAATAGATATAAAAATATAATGATATTTAAGGATACAAGAGTCAAAAGAGAAACTCCAATGAATACTAGTACCTTTACATGGGTGCATGTTTACATTTGCAGTAACAAATTTCCTTTATGATCTTATCCAGGAAGCAAAAATGCATTATTATTTTGTTTCAAGTATTGAATGCAAATAATCTTAAACATTTGTAACAATGCTTGAGGCATCTATGTACACATGTATGCATGTATACATGTATCCATGTGCACATAATGCAAAGAAGAGTGAAAAGCATAAATGACATGTGAACGAGAAATTTGAATGGAAAACACTAAAATCAAGTAGAAATACAAATCTGTCAAAGCACATTGAGGCTCAAGTAGCATTTGCAATAGTAGGTGAAAGGAAGACAGGGAAAACAAACTATATATCAGCAATGCATATATCAAAGGAATGCATAAATATATGGATCCATGTAAACATTTATGTATGCATGGATGTATAGATGTGTCCATGTAATTTGGCACATAAAGAACAATCTATAAATGCATGTGTGCATAAAGTGAGAAATGTGAGGAACAATTTGCATTTGAAACATATACAATATTGTTTTTTGAACAAGTGTATAAAGGATACCTAATGATGCATTTGAATGCATGGAAACATGTAAATATTTGTTAAATTTGATTACACATTATAAGCTTGAAGAAAATATTATACGTGTTTTTAGGGATCTGTAATAAACAAAGTATAGAAAACACATTTTGAAAATAACTCTTGAATACAACTCTATGTTATGAGTGTTATTTTTGAAGCCCTCATTGTTTATTTGCATAACCTTGATATTTTCTTCATCTTTTTCTTTGTTTGGTATGGTGTGAATTTTGTTGTGATGGATGAAGGTATATTTGAGGTGTAGATAGATAAAGATATGTGAGTGTTAAAAAGAAGAATGAGTTATGTGAGTGGAACAAAGAGAGCGAATTGAGAGAATGGTGAGATGCAAATAAGGTGTATGAATAAGTTATGAAAAGTATTTGACATGGGAGGGAAGGATATGGGATGGTGGATATGAGAATGAATGGGAATGTAGATGGTATGAATTTATCATTCGTAAGTTATATGCTTACAATTAAATGCAAGAAATGAAAATTTGAATGAGAGAGGTGGATTTAATGAAAAAAGGAATGCAACACATTAGTATGATGCAACACAAGCAAATAAATGGATTTTGAAATGTATTTGATTTGAGAAGAAAGGACGTGCAAGGGTGGAAATGGAAATGAATGGAATCAATAGGGTATGAAGTGATTATTTCTTGCAACAAGGGGTGGAACAATGTCTAGTTTGGTATTGGTTATGCTTTTAAAAATCATCATAGGGCTCAGTCCGTCAATATAAACACAGAAAAAAGACCCATGTTGCATTTCTCACTCTCCTTCGTACTAAACAAGGTACTGAGATCCCTGAGCTTCCTTGAAATGCAACAATAGAAGAGTGGATATAAAAATATAATGATATTTATGGATAGAAGAGTCAAAACAGAAGACAAAGTGGAAGTTGTTATGCATATACTATGGAAAAAATAAATATGGAAGGTCATAAAACTGAGAACATGCAAATGTTGATGTAGTGGAGAATATTAAATACATGGAGAGAGAAACACGTAGAGCTATTCACAGATATATGCATGGATGCATCAATAGGAACATGTATACATAGAAAACAGAACTACGTGGAGAGATGGAGATATGAACATATGTATAAATGGATGTATGCATATTTGCATCTAGGTACAAATGCATATGGTACATGTAAGGATGTATTCATATACACATGTAAATATGGATGAAGGCATATATGCATATATGCATGTATGGACAATATGCATAAATGTATGTCAACATATAACTTTTAATTTTGTTATATTGGAAAACTAGCACTATTATGGTATATCAATATTGGAAAATTAGCATTTAGATGTTTCTATTTCTCAGAATAGCTTTATAAATTATTCTTGTTATTGAAAATCAGTGAAATGTGATCGCATAGATTGATTAAATAAATTTAAGCAAAGGCATAGTTTATAAAACTGGTGAGTAGAGATACGTAATCCATGAGTGCAAATTAAATGCATTGAAATAGCAGGAAAATGTGAACACATGGAGAGGTCAAAATAATTGAAGCAAGTGCATTAAATGGCATGTGGCTGGTGGGGAGGGCGCTGGAATTGCTTGGCGGCCATGGGTGACTAGGATACTTTGGCCATTAGGGGCCATTTGGCCGAAGACAAAGACAAATACATGGGTGCATGAGTCCATACATGCATATATACATGTATCCATCCAAAATATTCATAGATACATATGTAGATGGATGTTTGTACGTAATTGGGTATGTGCAGTATCATCATGGAAAAAATAGGCCCTTAAGTGGCAAAAAATTAAGAAAAATCAATGTTAGGCAACTTGACGTAAAAATTTCAATAAGTTATCTATATTATTTCAAAAATATGTAAGAATAGAATCTATAGCAAATTGAATTTAGTTTCTAAACTACTAGGTTTATTTATTTTTTAAAATCTATTTGGTGAAAATTTGAAATTTCAATGGGTGGTACTTAAATTCGAAGGAAAAATAGAAAGTGGAGTGTGCTTATTACACCCTAACCCTTAATAAAATGATAATATTTGTTTATAAGATTTGATATATAGAGTAGATCACTCATGTCAATCTTGATGCATATTTTTATAACTTTTTCCAAGTAAATGATTAATTATGAATTTTTTTTATTAAAACTTTTCAAAAATAAAAACTTGTATATGACCCACTATGCTTGAATAAAATCTAGCAAATTTAATTTTTATTTTCCCAATCCTATAGTATGAAGGATAGAATGTGATGCATGTTTTAGATTCAAAAAATGTGATACCATTTAAGCTTCTATAGATGTTTTTCAATCAACCTATACTCAGTCCCGGACTTTGGTAGTAATTCTAATAGAAAATGGAATAATAATTATTTATTAAATTCCAAATTAAAAGCATAATTTATATTGGTGGAAATGAGAATCTCCTCTAAAACCCTTTTGTTTTATCAGTGAGGATTCCATCAGCCACATACCCTACTAAATACCCATAATATTGCCACTTTTGGCCCATCAGTCCACTGCACATGCCCAATTCATAGGTGCATGTATGCATAAATCAATGTATGCATGCACCCATAGATACATTTATACATATATAGACAGATGCATGCAAAGATGGCAAGATATGCATAAATCGATATATGCATGGCTGCATCTATGGATACATAGATACATAATGAAATGGAGAAAAAGACACATTTATATATGCATTTATTTTGGGAGTTTGATTCTGAATCCATATGCATACTTTGAATAAAACTAGTGGCTGAAGGTACATAATTCATTCAGACAAAATTAATGCTTTGAATGGCATTTGACTAAAGGAGAGACTATTTGGATTGCTAATCAGTCTTTGAATATATAACTTTCTAATTAAAAGGAATGTCTAAATAAAATTATAAAGTATCTACCTTAGCGTATTTCATATTTTATTCTTTCAATCAAAAGTCAATCATAATAACCAAAGTAGCGATGTGGACCTAAAAAGAAAGTTCAAGGTATCTCTGGAGATAGAAACCTTTTAATGATAGGCTGAACAATCGCTAATTACTTTAGAACTTTAAGAGAAACAAATGCATTTTGTATTTTACTCATTAATACATTAGTGAATATTTGTATACTTTGATTGTAAAATCATAGTTTAGATCATTTTAACTGTTATCCATTCGAATCTTTCCTTGAAATACGAAGTATTCATCTGAATCTTGGAGGCAATGCACAGTTGTCCTATAAAGAGAGCTTTGCAACCAATGAGTTGTCATATATACATGGGTGCATGAGTCCATAGATGCATATATACATGTATACATGCAAGTTATTGATAAATTCATAAATACATGGATGTGTGTATGCAATTCATAGGTGCATATATACATAAATCGAGGTATACATGTACCCATAGATACAGCCATACATATATAGACATATGCATAAAGAGATGACAAGATATATGCATAAATCGATATATGCATGATTGCATCTATGGATACATAGATACATTATGAAATGAAGAAAAAGACACATTTATATATGCATTTATTTTGAGAGTTTGATTCTGAATCCATATGCATACTTTGATTAAAACTAGTGGCTAAAAGTACATAATTCATTGATACAAAATTAATGCATTGAATTGCATCTGACTAAAGGGGAGGTTGTTTGGATTGCTTATTAGTCTTTGAATATATAACAATTAAAAGAGACAAATAAGTATAATTATCCTTGGGAACATTTCACATTTTGACCTTTCGATCAAAATGAATTAACAAAGTAGCAGTCAGACCTAAAGAAGGTTGAAGGACTTTGCTGATAGGAAACCATATTTTGGACAACGGCTAGACAATCTATTGAAATTGCTTTTAAAAACTTTGAAGCAAATGCATTTTTCGTTCTATTTATTTTCATTGTACAAGTTAAATGGAAGTTGGGTTTCACATTGCTGCAATGCATTTGGATACTTTGATTATAAAATCATAGTTTAGATCATTTTTAGTGTTATCCAATTGAATCTTTCCTTGAAATACCAAGCATTCATCTGAGTCTTGGAGGCAATGCACAACTGTGCTATAAAGAGAGCTTTGGAACCAATGAGCAAGTGAAGAACATTTTTTTTTAGCTGGCATTGCCAATTTCACTGTGTGCTTTATACCTCTAAAGTTAGAGAAAATTGACAAAAGAAACTATTTATTGCCTCAAGTAACTCATTTCTGCTTCTAGATAATGTAATTATTGTCCTCATAGGCACACATGCAAAGTATGGAACCATATAGAAAGCAAGTGAACTCTTTAATAATCCCATGAAACATAGTCTTTGTATGCATTCATGTATACAGGTTTGCATGTATATATGTGTACATGTAATTATGTATATATGTTAGACAGTATGTATTTGTGCATAGGTGCATAAGGATGGTATGTATCTTTAGATTTTAGATTGCATAGGTAACATGTAGTTCATAGTCATCTAGTTAGAGTAATATGATCACTTTGTGCATATTGGTATTTAATTCTGGAAGTTGATGTTTCTAAAGTTGTTTTTTTTTAAATTTGGAAAGTGGTATTTAGCTGTTCTCTTGATTGTGTTTCAAAGTCAATGCATTAAAGCGGAGTATGGATTTATCATGTAATATATGGATTTAGAAAGCTAGGATGCATTGTAGATGCTTTGGCATTTTTTTGTTATTCATGGATCATATGCGGACCTCACAAGGATGTTGTTGCTGTAGAGTCAAGACCTAGAACCAAGCTACTTGATACATGTAACCATAGGTACATGGATGTGGACATCTATCATGGTATCCATAGATGTGTAGATACATGTATCTATGGATAGATGTATTCATAGATACATTGACACATATATGGATAGATGCTTGTATACATTTGCACATAGAAACACAGATACACATATGCGTGGATGCATCTACAGGTAGAAGAATACATAGAAACATAGTTGCATGGATAGATAGATAGATGCATAGTTGGATACATAAATGCTTAAATATAAATGTATGGAAATATCCATGGATTGCATATGAAGTTGCATAGATACATATATATGCACGCATGTATACATGAATGCATGTATTCTGATTCTACATGGATGCATGTATATGTGTATCCGACCGGAAATCACTGGATTTATAACAGGCTTACAAAGTTTATATTTTTATTATTGCCATGGGACCGTATAAAGAGAGGTTTGGAGCGAAAATTATATCAACATGTGTGGTAATGAGGAGATTTTCCAGCAGACCTTATTCATATATTCAAAGGAGTAACTACTTAGTACAAACGGTGTTCCCTCTAAATTGGATACCGTTTTGGGTACAGAGTTCTCCAGTCAGTTATGTGAATACTTAAGTTTGAATCAAAGTATGCATATGGATTCGAGTCAAAGCTCTCCCTACTGAACCCATTTTAATTTGTATATACATTTTCTGGAATGCTTTTTTAACCATGACATTATTATTAGTCTTGTTCGCCCATTTAACTTATATTACTTATTTTTTTTGTAGTTTGATTTGGAGCTATTTATCATATTGGAAAATTAGCATTTATCTATTTTCTACTAAACCAGAGGTAAAATTTTATAAATCATTTTCATTTTAAATTCGGAAAATGCAGATGCATGATTAAATAAATTTAAGCAAAGGCATGGATTTAAAAGTTGGTGAAATGGAGGTCAGTAGTCCATGAATCTGGTCTAAGTACGATAAAATGTCAGAGGAAAGATAACACAGTATATTCACCATGTGAATGCAAAATTAAATGCGATGCAATGACCTTGTATGGTTGGAGGTCCAATCATTTGGAGTAAACACGGTGACCATGGATGGATGGGGTGCGGATGAACTAATATAGAGTTAAGCCACTTGCTATGCATCTTTATTACTTTGTGTGTGTTGTTTTTTGTGTTCTATAAGCCTGTGTTCTCAAAACCTAGATTCTGCAATTGCTTTGAGCTTTTTCGCTATGATGAAAGCATATAGGATAAAGGAATTTTGTGAACTATTATAGTTAATGTGCTCATAGGCACATATTCAAAATATGGAAACATATACAAGGGAAGCAAATTGTTCAAAAAAACTCCTCAAAGAAATGTGGTCCCATGGAATGCAATAAGTGTTCACAATGGACACTTTAGTTTTTGAAGACTTTAGTTTTTGCATGTTAACTTTGTCAGATAATGCAATTTGGCATGAACAAAGTTGAAGCCATAACATGAACAATAGAACTATTCAACACTGAACTCTATGCTTGTAATAATTATTGGAAAAGCTGTAAATGCCATAGATGAAATAATATGAATAAAATTCTAGTTTCTAGTTTTCTTGAAATGCAATGGAAAAACTGCTATAAAGGCATAAGACAAGGTTGTGTAACATATTGCAATTCCTATATCTAATTTCTTTGAACATGAATGCTTTACACATTTGATTGCAATAGTAACATGTCTATGAAAATGGGACAATAGAGATCATAATTCAGTAGTTTTTAGTGTGAGTTTATATGTATCCTGATACATATAAGCTCGGTCTGGTATTTATGAAAACAACTGCTATGTATAGTGGAAGAGCTAATTAGTGTTACTATATGCGATATCCATATAACATAATAAATTGGTACAAGGCTAGAGTAGCGCATCCATAAATACATGGACACATGTATACGCAATTGCATACAGGGATACATAAAAGCTTAGATGAATACATGTATACATGAATATGTGCATATGTGCATATGGACATAGAGGCATATATACATGTAAATATGCAGCAAAAGAAACATATGGATTTGTGTATACAAGAGTGTACTCTATACATTAGAATGCATGATGGAAAAGTGACTATAAAGTACAATGCATAAAAGCAGGGGTGAGACTTGGTTGCATTAACAACATAAAATGAAAAAAGTCAGAGGAAAATAACCATTTATTGTCTCAAGTAACTTGTTAATGGGTCTAGAGTGTGCAACCATAACAACTTCCAGTTGGTCACCATAAAGTCTTGAAAACGTAAGAATCAGAAAGGAAATATTGGAAAAGCTAGGAAGAACAGAATGCAAAAGGGAACATTTAAACTATATAGTTTGAATGGCATTATGCATGGAGGGGTAATAATTATTGAACATTTATGTCAAACATACATAGAGAACCATTGTCTTCATAGGTACAAAAACAAAATTAGAGTTTCAGATGTCCATATTCGTGAGGACTTTAACATAGTAACCTATAGAAGTGTCTAAATGTATAATAGCAATAGAGTTTTTTAAAACCAAAGATGTCTTTAACATGTGAAAACCAGTGAAATGTCATGGAGCATGGAAAGGAAAAAAATTAAAAGTCTGAACAATGTAAATTTGTGCTCCTGTATTGCTAGTTTCCTGTAAAGCCAACAAAATGCTATGTATTAGAAACATAGTTTGTATGGATAGTGATTTGAGGTGCTGGTTCAGAAGAGAAAAAGTTTACATATGAATGACTTTATTATGCAGTGATGTTTTCTGTCTATTTTGCATCCAATTACAAATGGCTTCAACAATGGCATTGTTTTGGTCAAGGCTAAAATGTCCTTCAGCACTGAAGTCCAGTAGGATGAATATCACTGTTGACTTGTCCTTGATATAGTCTTCATAGCTAAGCCTCTACAGTGTGGGCAATAGACGGTGCATGGTGACCTGGTCAATTGAAGAATGAATTGTTTGATTGTCATAAGTTGTTATGGTAGTTTTAAGTTGTAAACATAATGTATAATTGACTTGTTGGTTGCACTGTTTATAGTGAGTAGTTTTTTCTTGGAGTGTGCCATAAGCAGCGAATTTGAATTTGCATTTTGGACAATATGCATGAAATGGATTGGAAAATGCATTTGTTGCTTTTAGAGTACCAAAAACCTATAGAATATGGTTCAAAGTTGTTAGAGGAGACAAAAATACAAGTTTGGATTCACTAGTTTTTTTAAAAAAGAATGTTGTTACCTTGAAAGTTGAATGTAGTAGGCTATTGAGTTTTTCCAAGCTTCTTTTGTCATTCAAGGTACATATGAATGTTGATCGACATGTGTGAAATGTGTTCTTCTGATCTATTTTTCTTACAACATTCTTCAAAAGCATTGTGTTGATGGTGTTTTCTGCACGGCAACAACTCAGACAGAATACAATATTCTATCTCTCTTGAAAGGTAATCCTCAACAATAAATTACTAAAAATCACCCCAAGGTCTCTCGGGTGTTAGGTCATAATAGTGCATAAACAGCTCAGATAAAATGTGAAATGCTGGTAATCACAATCGGACCTTACTACAAGCAAACTATATCTTTCCACCTATCAGATCTTGCAATTTGAACCGGATAATAAAGAAATAGCAAAAGATAAGGGTGCAAGGATATAATAGAACCTAAACTACTCCTAGGATGAACAATGTAAACAACAGATATTTGGAATGGACCTATCTCAACTAACCAGTTCTTGATCAACCCACAATGCAATCTTACAAGAATGGTGGAATCTTCTAAGGTGTTTAAATTTTTAAATCATAGACATTCATCTACAATCGAACTTAAGCACATTGAATATATGGTCTAGGTTGACTTCACCAGCCTACTACAATCAGATAGTTACTGGGAGTATAGACCAGAGATAGCTACAAACATTCCAAATATGAAATCATAAACATCATGCATCCAACTGAAACTAATTTATTTCTAAATACTAAACCTTAGATTTCCAAGCAATTTGAAAGATAGAACAAAAGAACCACGCAAGATGAAATAACACAAGAGATTTCACTAGGAAAACCACAATGTCTTCAATTGTATTAATCACCAAAATGCTGCAACAATTCAACTGTTCTGATACAGAATTTACTTCAAGAAACTGAATATTACTTCTAAGGAAAAATGCTCTAACTATTGCTCTCACTTCTCTATTACTGTCTAGCTAATGTCTAACTCTTTACAATGAGGCCAGAATGCCTATTAATAGCAAATCCCAAGGAATGTCAGCCCAGCCAAACATTTTTACAAAATAATAAAAACTGCCAAAATAGGTCGGCCAAGGAAAAACAAACTAAGGCACACATTAAATGCCATCATTCAGGTCGGCCTTGACACAATCTTCAATGCAGTCCCGTCCAATGCATGCCCTGTGATAATAGGGAAGCACAAATCTCAAAATAAGCATCAACCACTTCTTCCCTTATCCTTCCTTCCCTAACGAACCCTGCACCCTCAAGAATGTTCCATCCAGCTCGGTGACAGGTGGCAAAGGTAATACCCTAAGCCAGCATTTAATAGCATCAATCTCTTCCTTGGACCGTTCAGCAACTTTGTTCCAATCTTCCCTGTTGGACAGATACTTGTCCATCACTGCCATGTAGGTGGCTGCATCATCAAGCTGGTGGCCGGTGACAACTCCTTCTACATCTAGGGCATAAATTTCATGCCACCACTCCTTCAGTTGCTCCAAGCTCAGATATTTCAGAGCTATACCTGTTATTATCTCAAAGAAGGCGATGCATCTGTCATATACTGCAGTAAGCTCACTGTCAATTGATTTCCTTCATTTCTGTATCTTCTTCAGAGCTTTCTACCTAATTTGCAGAGCCTCAAACCACTCCCAAGGTTCATCCAATTTGGAGGGGGGAAGGACACCATCCTTAGCCAGCTGCTCCTTGCCATGTCCTATGATGACCTTCGATTTCTACAGCAAAAGATCCATGTCTTCCTTATCCTGTGACAGTACATGCTCCAATAGCTCCTTGGCCCGGACTGCGTCCTTCCCAACAGATAGAATGTCTTTGATGGTATCATCTCCTTTCATTTGCACACTCGCCAACCAGTCTATTGCAGCTTGAGCAGAGGCTTTTAATTTCTCAATTTCGGAGATGGTTTCCTTGGGCAGAAAACTAGGAGTAGCAGATGAAGAAGGATGGAGTGACTGCAAGGGTTTCATCACTTCCTCCAAACATTTCTTAAGTCTCTCATTTTCCCTTCTTAGCTCGTGTTTGGTTTGAGTTTCCTTCCTCAACCTGCCCACAATTACTGCGCTGGACCCTTCAAATTCTTCTATATCCTATTCCATGGAAGCTGGTCCAAGGTTGATAGTCTGAATATTGTAGTCTTGACCAGTGACTTCCTCTCTTATTTTATCCATGACAGGAGTGGCAATGTGGACAACCCTGTTATACGTTTCATATCTTTCCACCCTTGAGATCACCTTTGCTGCCTTCTTTTTGTTTCCTTTACCGATCTTCGACAGTATTTTCTCCCAATCCAAGGGGGTGTCCTCAATAATCACTTATTTTTTCCTTGCAAGTTCCTTCTCTAGCT
>VDFB02291598.1:0-16916 GCA_007258455.2 Sequoia sempervirens
TATATATATATATATATTGAAAAATGTATCATACAAAGCCGTACAAGGGCCATACGGCCCCTATATCTTTTTTTTTTCTTTCGAGACTCCTGAGATCAAAATTGGGAAAAATTTATATCAAAATTCATTGAATCAGCCTCCTAAATGCAATGGTGAGGTCCTTTTTGTGCCAAAGTGCACCAAAAATCTTCCCAACTCCAAAATTTGCAAAAAAAGCAATGGAGATTCTAGATTTGAAGTTTGTAACCCTAGTTGAAGAAAAACCCTCAAAAATTGAGAAGGGGTTCGCTAAATCCACATTTTGATACCATGTTAGAATTGTGAATAAACACGAGATACAAGATCAAACAAAAAACAAAAAAACCTTTCACACAAAGAGCTACAAATGATGATTTTCTATATCCTCAACAAGAAGATACTTACAAAATAAACCTCAAGAATCTTCAAGGAGATTGAGAGTTAATACAATTAGGATTGTGTTCTTTATAGGAGCAACCCTAAATGATAAAGAGATTAGATCATGACAAGTATTGTCATCATGTGTGATGAGACATAATGATCTAATAAAAGCTCACTTCAGTTAACATAAGAAAAAACTCCTAATTTTAGCTTAAATGCATGATAAAAAATTAGGCTAATAATCAATTAAATATTAATTAATTTATTAGCTAATGCATGATTACACTAATAGTTTTATTTGAGTGTAATAAGTGGAATTCTCTCTCATAGGAACCTAGTTTTCCTGAAAGTAATAATAAATGAAATGAAAGGAAAATACTAATCCAAGATCAATTGTTTGAAGAACAATATTAGCATTAAGATGAAAACCAAGAGCACCAAGAGAATGCACACAAAATATCTAAGAAGGAGACACATGATTTTGTAAGGGAAAAAAATAAAGAAAAAACCCCTAATATTATGAAGATGACATAAAGCCTAAGAAGTGAAATGTGGAAAAATGGATGGGGATGTGGAAGACCAAAATGGAATATAGATCTAAGACACCCTCATATTTCCCTAATTTCATTAGGAAAAGAGATCTTCCAATGGTAGGATTGACCTTCAACCCTTAGGTGAGTCAACCCTATTAGGGGATATGTTATTTCCTTTATGACAGAAAATGACAAATATGACTAAAATGCATTTTTGGGAGATGAAAATAAAATACTTAATGAACTCAATTATGAAATTTAAAACTTGAAATTCAGATTTAAAGGATAATACAAATAAAATCCACAACTTTTTGATAGATCTGAGAAGGGTAAAATACTGTGCACCTATTCCAAAAACTATGTTTTGTAGCTTGAAGTAGGACACATTTTCCCTAGGGTGAATGGGTCTTAGTACCCCTTTTTGAAATTTCAAAATCTAGATATGTAGCCTTTTGTCTACACTTTCTTCCTATACTTGTTAACCTTCACTCTCAGATCTGGATCTATGACAAATCTATAAGAGAGAATGTTGTTTTTGGGTGTATAGGGGTTTGCCTCGGTCAAGCCCCAAGTTTGATAATTAAACCTTGATAAAATGATGTAAATCTGATAAATGGTAGTGTATGAAAACCCTAACCTTAAGTGCATCTAAGGTTGTTAAGAGATAACATGCAAAGAAACCCTACTCAAGTGCATTAGAGCATGATTCCTATAATGACAAATGATAAAGATTCAATTGGGAAGAAGTCCATACACCCCAATAAAATATGAAATAAGACAATACCTTGCTTTAGGTTTCTATTAGAATGATGATAGAAGATGGGATCACTTAGGAAACAAGTCATTCGGTTAGGGAAGATGGCCAAATGCATCTCCTAAACCTAGAATACATCATAATCCACCATAGGCATCAACCTTCAATCTTAATAAACGCTTGATCCAATATTTGACAAAATGAGCTTGAATACCTACAAAAATAATAAAATGTTGCTCCAAGACTTCAACTTTGCTTGCTTGAATGCTTTTGAATCTCTAATTGATCCCCTCAATTTCTTATAAAATATCTCTTCAACCTAGTTTCAAATGATGAAAATACTAGGCTTTTAGGCTTTATAGGCTTCTTCTCTAATTTCCCAAATATTAGATCTAGATAGCTAACATGTAAAACTTGAATCTAAAACTTTAAAATGCTGCCAAAAACATGTTTAATTTTGATTTTGGATCCTAAAGGGGACCCATTTTCCCAAGGGTGAATGGGTCCTAGCCTAAAAATCTAGGATCAAAGTGTTTCGAGGTTTTGAATTAATTAAAAGCATTTATTCAAGGCATGTTGCAATGCTGGAAAATGATAAAAATAGGCCTTGGGACACATAATAAAGGGATTTATGTGCCTATTATTAAAGGATAAAAATGCATAAATGCAAAGTCACTAAAACAGGTCCAAATTAAGTGTAAAATTGTACTATCACATAGAAAGGAGTACAATTTTCTACACTCTATTTAGCCCCCACTTTAGTGCCCATATAGCACTACATGCATATGCAAGATAAAGTACCGAAAGTAAATGCTTCATAAAAGGATACTCATGAATATTGTAATTCATTTGTGAACAAGGAGAATGAGCCCCCAATGTAGTCATCTGCAAAACCACACTGTTAGGAACCACATATTGCAAAACTGATTTGTTAGCTATTTAAAAAGATTCAAACTTCTATAGAGAAGAAAATTTGAGGGTAGATGTATTCCCCCCTGATTCTTCCTGCTTTATGGAGGTAGAATTAGGGTAGAAATATAGCCTCATTGAATTTCCTTACTTGGTGATGTAAATGCTTACAATAGGGTATTAAGGTTACAACACCACTTATTGATAGACATTAAAGAAGATTGGGGACAGAACCACGAATCTAATGCAACAAACAACATCAAAAATAGAGTTCACTAGCCCCCATTATGGTGATTTCAATGAAAATGATTTAATAAACTTTAGTATATGTTAGTGAAAAATAATGCTTTTGACCATCATTTTAACATTTACCATTTACAAAATTACCTTGTTGTAGAGTGAGAAAGATGTCGAGTTGATAAGCATACAGACCCCATAAACTAGACGTTTTGCGAGAGGAGGTGAAGCACGGTGAGCTTTGACATATGGTGAGTCCACTATACCCTGCTTTATGTTTACATTTTTGTGTTTACAACATTTTTTATATATATTTTAGGAGGTTTTGGGACCTCATCAAAAAATGGCCCAAGAGTCTAGTTTTGGTCCAAGTGTCCATAATGGCTAAAGTGTCCAGGACCCCTCGTCTAAAAATGGCTAGAGTGTCCAATTTTGGCCCAGGTGTCCTAGAGCAACTTTTTTTTACCTTTAATTGATTGGTTAATATTTTAAAGCATGTTATTGATGATTTCTTCCATTTCTTTCAAGTTTTTCTATGTTCTTTATAATAGCTAGGAGGTAGATTATTCACCTTTCTTTGAGAGCGGGTTATTGATTGACCGAGAGGAGGTAGACATCTTATGTTATACCAGTTAATCTTGGATCTACATCATGCCACCCATGAGGTATCATGATGCGATGTTGATGGCACTAGTAGAGAGATGGAGCATAGACACATGCATGTTCCATCTACCTTCAGGGGAGATGACAGTGACCCTTGAGGACATACACCATATCTTGAGACTACCCATCTAGGGTGAGACCATCCATATTGAGGAGGATCACACATGCAAGCAAATGCAATGAGATATTGAGTATTGCATGGGGCATCCTATTCAACTAGGATACATTGGGGTTCACTTTGAGTTTCATTGGCTTCTATACGTACACTCACCATTGTTACTATGGATCATGGTTGTCACTATAGCTTTAGATCTTGTTCCTAATGGATGAGGTGCACACCTAGACAGGGGCCTTGTTCACACTATCTATGAGATGGAGCATCATTGAAAAATTTATTCTTGGGGCTGTATGTTGGCTCACCTTTATTATGATCTTGGGTGCTTTGTATACTGAGAGCTACACAACATAGTCCACTGTATGCTCTTACAGGTTTGGGTCTTTGAGCATATCACGTGCACTAGGCATACATGCTATCCTATAGTAGTGGCCATGGGTTACCCATGAGAATTTAGCTACATGCTTAGATAGGTTTGGTAGTATGAGGATCTGCTATATTGGAGGGTTTAGTTTGATCACCTGTAGGAGGAGATAGTATGGAGACCTTACCTCACAATACCCCAGTGGCCATATCTCACATGACAACTTGTGAGGATGTAGTTGGATAGGTTCTTACTTGGACAAAATGACTATATAGTTATTCCCTTTTATTATGATTGAGTCATGCGATAGTTTGGACAGGTTTAGGTACCACCAAGGCCATGACCTACATACTTGAGAGCAGCATAAAGTGGCTCTAGACTTGGAGACATCCAATGTTCCATAGTTAATGATTTTTACTTCAACAACTCAGATGATGAGGACCATGATGTGCGACAATATCAGATGTAGATGATGTAGCTACCACTATAGCCTATGAGTGTTGGTGGATGAGATCACGATCAAATCATGTCTTCCCTATACATTACCTTGCAGGAGATGCTGAAATTTTTCTAGGTCACAAAGATGAGAGAGAGGATGAGGCCATAGATGGTGATATAGATGATGATGATAGAGTAGAGGAGTTATAGGAGGAGAGATATGAGGAGGAGGAGGATCCACAGTTGATGAGTGATGATCTTGATGAGCTAGAGGAGGTTGCAGATGCCCTCAAGGAGAGACCTCCATCTCACCTATGAGTCACTCGAGTATGTTTAGTAGCTAGATTAGGATTGAACATTCATGAGCATGGGGAGGATAGTTTCACAACACATTCCACGCTTCCTACTCATGAGGGACCTATTATCCCTCACTGAGATCCCAATTGGTAGGCTGGAGATCGAGGTAATGATTTGTTATTATAGCTTTATTTTTTTATAGTTTTTAAAATTTACATATATCATATCGTGTTCTAATATTCCTTATGATTACCATCTTGTAGTGTGCATGCAAGAGTGGTGGGATCTCTTACGATGAGTTATTATAGAGATGGCCCCCTCCTTGCCCCCACATTAAGCCACATGGGTGGAGCACATGCCACCACCTAGTGTGGGGAATCATGATAGCATGTTCAAGACCTTAACAAGATGGAGGGCAACATACAAGGAGATAATGAGGATCATTGATCTAGCTATAGCTAGAGAGGGGAAAACTAGAGCCCGGATTACACGGCTTCAGATTTCCTATGAGGAGATTTGAGCCACTCAGGGTTTGGTTGAGAGCAAGTCAAAACTCAGTAGGGTGTAGGGAGAGCTCACTAGAGTTTAGGTAGAGATGGATAGAGTATAGGCTGATAAAGACCGTCTAGATCAGGAGTGTGTCATAACAATCATATGTGAGGTGATAGATGTGGGTGAGATACGGGGCCTACTAGATCAAGTGAGATCCATGAGTAGGACATGATCATCTATCTCATGATGAGCACCACCACTAGGCCCTGAGGAGTTTGGAAAACATAGGCCAAACTAGTTATTATATGCTATGCTATACCACATGCTTTGATTATCTACATAAATTTTTCATTATATATATATATATACATGAGCCAACATATTTTCTATTTTGGTTTCCAACACATTTTCATTAGGGAATGAATCATGATTAGGTTATGTTAATGGTTAAGGAGCATCAACTAAATGGTCGGTCAACCCTAATCACATCGTTGTTGGCATCGTATCACTCCAAACATGCAACAATAAGCTCTAGGAAAGGGTGCATGAAAGGCACCATATACTGGGCTAGGATGGATCTCCACAACCTAAAGCCAAAGGACTCATAGTCATTGTTTCACACTTTATTGAGCATGCAAGCATGAGTGCCTTCCCTCAAATTTTGTGTGTTCTTCACCAATCTAGGATCAAGTATCTCATCGATGAAGTTTAGGACTAGAGATGAGTTCCTATAATGCCCCTTTGGGACACTTAGAATGTTTGGAACCATGGGATTAGGTTGCATAGGGGACAAGGCATATGATTTACTCCCCTAATATAGAGGAGGGAGTTCTCCATGTGTTCTTGGGGCTTGATACCTCTGTCTCCTAGGATTCCTTCTCCTAGATGAAGACTCAAAAGGCTCCATTTGAAAAATCTCCTTCTCAAATTGACTCTATTCAGCTCTTGGAATAGGTAGACTCCTGACTCCTTACAATTATGTGCTTAATTCTTGCTGAAAACTCTCTGTCTCGCTTAGTTCTCTTGAAAACTTGAGAGTGTTTGAAATGTTACGATTATTCTGCAGATGGGTATTTATCATGAGGCATCCCAACACAATAATTATGCATGTATTTTTAAGTTTAGCGCTCATAAATGGAAAGGATGATACACACACTTGGAAAGCCATTTTCCAAAGATTTGAAAGATTTTTCGTGAGGTTCGTGCTACTGGTATGCTTTGAGTATTAATTTCAGGAGAGGGAGGTAGTTAGTTATCTTTGAGGGAGGGTTCAAAAATGGGCACCAAGGTGTAGACACTTGGTGAAAGCTCGGGAGTGGCAACTTGTGCCAATGACACTTATTAGAAAGAAAAAAAAAAGAAACTAACTATATACAAAGGGACCTTTAAAGAGATTTAGTTGAAATGCTTTAAGTAGATTCCATTTAACACAATCTCAGAGGCATTTCCTTCTTCATCTAGTAGTTCAAACACACTACCCTTCTACAACCAATGATGTGGAAAGGACATCTCCATAAGGAATCAAAATTTTCACACTGGCCTGACCTTGCAACTTTTTCCTCATACTTTAGAACCAAATATTCTGAATTAAAACTATGGTTGGATTCTCTTTTATTGAACCATCTCTTCATCACTTGTTGATAAATTGCCATTGTGTTATTGACATCTTCTCTTGCTTCTTGGAGACTGAGTAATTTTTCTAGCTCGACTTCCATAGCTCCATTGTCTTCAATCTCTAAGGCATTTAACAACTATAGAGTGGGGATTTCGATAATAAATGGGTCTTAATATGGAGAGTGGGATCATGAAGGAAAGTATCTAAACCATGAAGATTGAGTCTTAATGTGTAGAGTGGGATCATCAAGGAAAGTCTCTAAACCATTAGAACATGTAAGACCTATAATATAATCAATCTCATCTAATGTATCATCATTAAAGGGTATACAAGCTACAACATCAAGAGGAATGAGAGAATTTTTTAACAAGATCCTCTAGGAAAGGAGAGATATGATGGTCTCTATGGATCTCCCAAAGTATAGTCTAAAGTGTGTGGAGATAATCAATGTCTAATACAAAACACATAGTATCATGATCAACACTAGAAAAAATCAATCCTACAACATGGTAAACAATATCACCCAAGTTGATATACTCCCGAGTGTGTTTGGTTCAAGTATGATTCCATATAGATAAGGAAAAATATTAAGCCACCTAAGATGTATAAGGATGACATTTTTCCAAGACCCATAATTATCATTTTCTAGGATGACCATAGAAGGATGAAAAAAAGCCATGATACCTCCTCAAATGATAAAATAAAAAACCAATGACATCAATCCATGTAAATCAAATCAAATGAATTCATATCATGCAAACAGATCCTTTCTAGGTGCCAAAACATCCAAGTAATTGAGTAGTCTTTAAAATCACAAAAAAATGAATAAAATGTACCTAGGGGAAATTTGGAAAAAGTGCATAAAATACCTTTCCAACATCGCAAGAATCACAAAATTGGAGATACAGGTGAAAATTTGTGAGATTGAAATCCAAAATTGATGATCAAATTTCAACAAGAAATACATTGTGTCAATAACAAAATATAATGATAAAACCCACACAAATGGAAAGTATGCAGATCTAGCTCTATGACAATATCTTTTTTTCCCAATTTGACACTATATGCTCAAGTTATGGCCAAAAGAAAAAAAAACTTTTTTATGGTAAATTATGGCTAAGAGGAGGGCCTGCTAGGGTATTGTGGCTGACATCATGTTGACATCAACATGATGCCATTAGTAGAGTATACTATCACCTGCCAAAGTATTCCTCTTGTATACCACAAATAAAAATTTGGTTTCCTACAAATAAAGATTCCTCAAGAAATTCAAGGAATATTCCTCATCAGTGAACTCATTGGTTTTTAGTTTGTATGCCACCTTCATGGGAGTAAAATCTATCAAGGTTGGTTGTTGGAGATCGGAAGTCCTATTGCTATTAGTTGGGAGCATAATGATATAGGGATTTTTTGGTGCTCGAAAATGGTCATTATTGTGAAGAGTGGGAACCATCAGTGATTAGATGCCACCAACAAGTTGAATCAACATCGACAGTACAACACGATAATTTTGAACATGCAGGGTATGACTTGTACCTTGCCACCAATGTTTTTATATTTATTTTTGTTTTAATTTTAAAACTTGGAAAAAAATAAAAACATAAATTACTTTTTGAAAACCCTCATATCGGTGTGCAACAAGAGTCATTAATGACAATTGGGTGTATAGATCTGAATGGTTTCCCAACCCCTATCTTTTCAATTGCTCCAATTTTGATAAATTAATAGTTGATCTTAGGGTTTTTGGCCATTCTAGACTCAACAATGATGTTCATTTTTTTGTAGGATAAACCATTTTTTCCTTCAAGGATAGATCTCTCAAAAATTGGATAAGATTTCACAAATACAGTGTTTTGATACCATGTTGGAGTTGATGATGAGCCCCACAACTCCGAAAACTCACCTGCAAGCAATTACCTATCATAAATGAGAGAAAAATCTAGATAGATTTGCTCAAAAACCTAAGAATTGTATTGATACAATAACCTAAATGAATAATTACAAGGAATGATGAATCCTTATGAAAAGGAAAAAATCAAACCCTAGGTGAGAATTAAGTTAGATGATGACAAATTTTCTCATCCTATGCTATGAGACAACATGACCTAAAAATAACTCAATCTAATAATAAAAAACACTCCTAAGTTTAGCTTAAGTGAATAAAGTAAAATTAGACCGAATTAATGATTATTTTATAAAAAACACGCTAGAGTGTTTGCACTAGAGAAGGGAAGTGTGTGCCAGATGGAGGAAGTGTGTGAAGATGAAATTTACAACTAGTTTAAGATCTTTGAAGGAAGCACATAACATCACCTATTATTGGCGGCAATGGAATTGGTTTAGGATCGACCTGTTACACATTTCATATCAATTTGAATTAAGTCTACCCTTAGCCGACCTAGCTAATTGCAAATGGTGTTAAGAGGTTCTTGGCTAACATGAAATATTGTTAATGTATTGGAATGTATATATTTATGACTAGGATTCATTCAATGATGTGTGAGTGTGTGAATTTTCTATATTCAAATAATGTAATGGGAGTTGCATCCCAATCATTGTGTGCCATTATCAAAATATCATATGTTGTGTAGGAGAGTGTTTGAAGGCAGACCTAATCAAGAGCAAGTTGTGTAATTAGTCTTGAAGATCCACAAATAATATCTTTGTAATCTAGTAGGACTGGTGTCTTTCCTATTGAGTTGGTGCTCAAATCTATATATTAGGGATTGGTGTCACTAGTAGGTTGGTGCCTACAAATACAATTGGGGACTGGTGTCTCCAGCCTACTTCATGATTGTAATTTTTTCATTATTTTTTGTGAGGTTGGATTTGGAAAGTAGCTCCAAGCATCTCTTCTCACCGTGGTTTTTCCCATTCTGGGTTTCTACATATATCTGGTGCTCTTTGTGTGAATGTGTGCATCTTTGTTGCTTAATTTTTAAAGAAATTAATATTGGTGATGAGCCTAGTTTTTGGTCTATTTTTCGGTAGAATCTATAGTCTATTTGCTCATAGATTTAATGGACTTTAATGCTTAAGTGTTGGTATTGGCTTAATGTTTCCCTCAAACCATTGACATTTGACATTACCCTATCTCTGCAAGCTTTAGTGATATTTGGCATAATATGTGGGTCATCTATATTGACTTTGCATGTGATTAATGAATGTTTCTTAGAGTGGTTATTGATGTGCAATTATTATGCTTACTAACCTTGGTTTGTAGACTTAATACGCCAAGTTATGGAAGACACTGCCAGCTGGGAAGGCACCATAACGTCCAACTAAGAAGTCGCTCCAAGTCAAAGGTAGTCGGAAGCAAAGATTCTTCATGTAACTGAATGTAACCACCTTTCAGTGGACCTTAATGATTGAGCATGCATGGGAATTACTGTTGTGTTGAATCTGCGCTTGACTTGCATGTATGGCTTAGAATCCAAGATCACTGCATGCAAGATGGATACATCCACATGCAAAAGATATGAAGAATGAAAAGATGTTCTCTGTAAACCTCTCGGTAAAATGCATTAAGAGAATCAATTATTACAATGTGATCAATCCTTATGAAGGAGATCAAGAAACCCTAAATGAAACAGTAGTGTGCACACTTAATAATTAATATTAATTATTAATGTGCCTAAGTTTAGCTTAAGTAATAAAGAGGAATAAGTGACTTAATTAATTAATCAATGTGATGTAATTAATTAAGCATAATAACTTATTACTCTAACACCCCCCCTTAAGATGAACTTAGGAAGAAGCTAAAACACTAGAATAAGATGCATGAAAGTAAAGATGGGTCCCGAAACTAGGCCTGATCAGGTACCCATTTACAAATGCAATAAGAGTAAGAGAAGGAAAAACCCAGTGGGACAAAACCCCCCTTACAATGAGATAACATGCTGCAAAGAAGCACTGGAAGAACTCTGTAGAGTAACACTAGAACTTGATATAGGCAAGCAAGGAAATATTCTTTTGTATACTACTGAAACCGGATGAGAGTCACTGATTGACTCAAGGAATCATGATAAAGCAACAGAAAACCCGATGCCACAGAACACTCAAAAACTCTAAATTGGAACAACTTTGGAATCTATGAAGCAGCAAGCAATTATTGAATGATGTATTACTAAAAATGAAGTGCAAAGATGCAAGATGCACTCTCCCAACTGCCAAAACATCCAAGTAATCGCCAAACAACCCATTGGGCCAAATCTGGACTAACTGATAAACTTGGGATAGATACAGAAAAATTGCATGGACAGCAACCTAGAGCTCCTCAATACCTTTCCGACGCTTCAAACGAGGTGAAAAACGGAGATCGTGGATAAAAGTTATGAGCTCGGAAGCATAAAATATACATCTGACTTCAAACAGAAATAAATGCAGAAAAACGGTAAAATACTGAAAACTAAACAGCACTACTGGAAAGTGCTCGAAACCAGCTTTCCGGCGATATCTCGTTTGCCCGATTTCAATACCGTATGCCCAAGTTATGGCCAAAAGAAAAAAACTGCTCTTTTAGGAAAAACTAGGGTTAGGAGGGCAAAGAGGGCCGGCCGTACGGATGACGTCATCACGACGTCATGCTGACATCAGCAGAACACGAGCATAAATTTGACGGCCATTTGGCCGTCAACGCAAAAAAACGCCCACCCTGCAAAAAAATTTCAGCCCGGAGGCAAGCTGGAATTCCCAATATGCCGCGCCCCAGGAAGATCTACCGAACTCCCACTGTTCGCCACGTCATTTACCGCCAACGTCCTGGCGACGGGGCCCGGCGAGGCGTCACGCGAGGTCCAGCGCGGCCCGTGGGAGTGGAGTCAAGCGGGCGGCGCTTGGTGGTCAGCCGGATACGGGCTGATCTCTTCTATATCGGTAACGGCGAAACAAAACCAAGAAACGCGATTTTTGATATTTTTCTCTCGATTTTCAAGCCTCGAAGACAGTAGGAGGGGTCAGATGGCTCCCTTTAGAGAAATTTTTCCTTCTCAACCAACTTGCACCAAAATAGACAAATTTTATATGAAAATGGGGGTTTTTGGGCGCTGCGGACTCAATGGTGAGGTCCGTTTTGTCCCAAAATGCCCAGAAAATTAGGCTACCCCCAGATTCAATCAAAAAAGATGCCTGTGGAAACCCTTGCACTTGAAACTCACAGAGAGGCCATATCTTCATATCACGAACAAGCAGCTGCAGGTCTGGAGCTCTGATACCATGTTAGAATCCAAGATCACCTGCATGCAAGATGGATACCTGTCACATGCAAAGATATGAAGAACCAAAAATAATGTTCTATAAACCTCAAAGTGTAAAAATGCATTAAGAGAATCAATGATTACGTAGAGATCAATCCTTATGAAGGAGATCAAGAAACCCTAAAAGGGAAACCCTAAATGAAACCCTAGTGTGCACGCTTAATAATTAATAATTAATTAATTATTAATGTGCCTAAGTTTAGCTTAAGTAACAAAGAGGAATAAGTGACTTAATTAATTAATCAATGTGATGTTAGTAATTAAAGCATATGTATTACTCTAACAGCGACAGAGATTCCATGCATGTGCAACCTTCCTCGCTCCACTTTCCCCTGTTTTCCCTAAATGGCATCCTCCCAGTTATGGAGTTGAATGCCTTGTTTAACTGTAGTATAAATAATAATTTGATGCTCCTTCCTCAAGAGGTTGCATGATTTTACATTGTACTCTCATTTTTCAGTGATATAGATACATTACTCTTTGTATGCATGATTTATAGTGAATAAAATAAAGTTATGAGTTCGAGCATCTGAGTTCTTGTTAGTTTAGAGGATACTTATCCAAGGGGGCCCACTTGGTGAGTAATACATTCTCTTAGTTTAGTATTAGCTTAGTATTACTTACCATTTGACACTTAGTTATAAATTTGGCATTGACTGTTCCTACAACCACTAGAAGTCCATTTTGTGTCTATTCCTACAACCAAAGTAGACAAAGTAGTTTCATGTTTGTTGCATAGATTTTCATTCTTGCTTTGCATTTCAGCTTAAGCATAGTTGTTGTTTAATGTTCATCATTTGCTTTATTTCCTTTCAGACAATTTACTTTCAACATTGTGTTTCTTAGCTATAGAATGCAATGACTACTTGAGCCCCTACTGCACATACAATGATGACCCATTTCAAGTTCACATCCCTAGGTTGACAAGTTAAATGCACCTTCATGATTATTGAATGGCTATTCAGGTTAGATGTCCAATCTCTAAATCATGGTTGTAAAGGATTAGTTGTGAAATCATTGTAGGAGGTCAATATTTTCGGCACCGTTACTGGGGATGGTGTCAAGCTAGGAATTTTTTGGAGTCATTGGTTGTTTTTGTTGTAGTGTTTTTGAAAGTTGTTATTAGCATATCTTCATTTAGGAAGTAAAGACCCCCCTGATTCTTTACCAATTCTGTGTGAGCTGACTGATAGTGAGTGATACTGCATGCATAGAGGAAGGAGAAGGGATGCTTATGGGATATTTTTATCATAGAATCTAGCAGCACTCGTTCCATCGATAACCCCCCTACGAAACTTGTTCGTTTCCTAGGATTCATGAAGTTCAAGCATGCATAACAAAAAGATTTTCAAGCCACCTCAAAATGCGTTCCCAAGCCTCAAATAGTCAATTTGAGCATTCCCCCATGTTCACGTCGCAAAGACCTTCGAAACGAGATCTTTCACGAAGTTTCATTGTTCGTACTTAGTGAATTACGAAAAATGCAGTGGCACTGAAAAAGTGCGCTACTGCCTTGAAGCCAAAATTGGCTAAGTTTGGAAAATGCAAGGGCACTAAATTTTAGCGCCCCTACATGCAGTGAAATTTCCAAAAAATGCAATAGCGCTAAATTTTAGCACCATTACACTTTTCTTTGCCACTTAACTCTTTTTCATGTCTTTGGCACGTTTCTTCATGTTTTCGCGTTTTTCGTCAATCGTGCCACTTTTCGTGCCTAGATTTATTGCTCGACTTGAGTTAGGTTTTTAATTTTCCTTTTCACTTAAAAGTATGATTCCCCATTTTCATTATTTACATTTCATGTTCTTTTCTTTCCTTTTGCTGTGCGAGTTTGCTTCTCAACTGTAAATCACATTTTTGAGGTTTTGCATTCTCCTTCAGCACTCTTTGCGTTTTGGTTTGGGTAAGTCATTTACTTTGTCTTCTTTCGTTTTGTATATAATCTAATGTTCTTTATATGCGTTTTTAGCTTTGTTTTTATTTTACCCTACACATTTTATTCGAATCCATTTGCGTTTTTCTTTATACGCGTTTTTGTCTTTTGTTTGCTTCTCCTGCATATTCCTTCTCTCCATTTCGCGTTTTACCTTCACGTTTTCTATTCATTAGTTGTCTTCAACATGTAATGAATGGCAAGTTTTGTTTCCAAATGCAATGGAACCCTACGCATTCTCTCCTCAACTCTTCCTCCACGTTTTATTTCCATTCACAGCCGTACCTTCCTTTCTAACGTTTTTTGTTATTCACTTCGCTCTCTCCATTCGTTTTGATGCAAACTTTGAGATTCCAAAGAGGGTTTCTGTTTGATAGTTTCTTTAGCAATTCAATGCATTGATAATGATAATGATTTGCATCCAAAGACAAACCAAATTGTCTTCAAAAGCTTTCATGATTCAAACAAATTAAAAATCACCAAGCATGAGCGCCCTCGCCATTCATTCCTACATCTGCATTTCAAAATTGTCAAAAAATGCAGAAGCGCTGAATTTTAGCGCTATGACATTTTGAAAAGGTAAAAATTTTCCTAACACTGAAAGATGTAAGGGCGCTAAAATTTAGTGCCCTTGCATCAAAATTGATTTTTTCAGAGATGTAAGGGCGCTGAATTTTGGCACCCTTACACTTTTTCCAAGCTTTCTCCAATCCTTCCCAGATAAGCTTCATCTTCGACCAGTGCACTCCTGAGCCTAGTTTTTCCACCTATGTGCATCATTTTGCGTGCCTCATCATCTGCTTCATGATTTCCCATCCTCGTGCTCATTTCACGCTTTCCCATGTTTCCTAACAATTAATGTTTGTTTTGGCTAAATGGATTGTAGCCTATTTTCAAAGATCATCAAGTCAAGATTGATCAGAGTTCCAGTTCTTTTTGATGACTACTACCAAGCCTCCTTCTTCTTCTAAAGCAAAAGGCAAGATAAAGTACAAATATCAAGGTGTCTATCCGCCGACTATGGTGCTTTCAAAAGTTGAAGAGATAAAAGACACAGAGGTTGGTCATCAAGACTTGGTTGACTTCGCAAAGCTAACCGAGATGAAGCCTCTTCCTGATGCAATGAGAGAAATCATACATAGTAACCTCCATTTGGTGGCAATGTTCCCTACAGCTATGCACCATACCAAGTTTGTTCTTCAAGTTGCGTCTCATTACATCAGAGAAAGAAGGAGTGTGATTGATTCTTCCAGGCATGAGATTCTGAGACTAGACCCTAATTTCTTTGATATTGTCTTGAAGGTCCCTCATATGGAGAAATACATTGACATCTCTATATCAAAAGCACAGGAGATCTTTGATGCTGATCCCAATAAAGCTAAACAGTTGATAAACACTCAATGGATCAAGAAGCCTAGATCATCTATTTCCAGATGGCCGAAATGACTCTTGAGAAGTGACTTCAAAGATGACATCAAGGATATGATCACATTTCTAAGCAGGGTGAAAGGCTTGCCAGAATCATCCACTTTTCACGATTGGATGTATGAATACATCAGGATCATAAGAAGGCAGAAGGTGCATATTGACTAGGGCAAACAAATCAGTGATGAGATACACGAGTATTGATCAATGCTCCTTCTACATTGAAGTTCTACATGACTTCTTACGGTGTATGAGCAACTATGATGAGACAATTCCCAGGTCTATCTACAAAAGGGAATCGGATGATGGTGCATGTGTACAGATATTTCTATCAATTGGAGCTAAAGGAGAGCTTTCATCATTTCAGACGGGTCACTGATGCTTTCTTTGCGCCTTTACTCTTCAACTTTGATCCAGCTTTGGAAAGAAGAAGAGTATCTGATGAGGCTTATAAGGTGGTAAGTAAAGTTGGATGCATTTTTCTCCAATTCCCAACGTTTACTTACTTGAGAGTAGGCTGCTACACCGGTTGTCCCTACATGCTACCACGTTATCCTTCGGATAAGTGGATTCTCATGGAAACATGCAGACAGTTGATGTCAGTGCAGAAAGAACGAAGAAGCAACCACAAGCGTGGGTTCAAGTTCCCACTGACCATCGGCCGATATACTATCCAAACTGCACAAAAAGCTAAGTCTGTCTATGCTGAAATGCAGATCATGACCATCAAAACCTATAGGTATAGGTTTGATTTCGACTACCGAGATGTCAGAAAAAAATATGCAAAAGGGTCACCAACATAGGTACCATTTTGAAGACATCTTGGCAGATTGCAAAGATGAAGAAGCCATTCATAAAATGGACTATTGCAGGTTGACTGTTCAACAAATCAGAGATCTTGGTATTGGCGGAGCTACCGAGGATTTTTTGAAGATCTGGTGATATCATGAATGTTGTCTATGATGAGCAAGGCATTGCTAAAGGTCGTTGCCTCAATACAATGGTCTGGGGAAAGAGGTTACCGGCAGCAAGAGAGAGAGGTACGAGACCAATCCTAGCCATAGAAGAATGGTTATAAACATGGTTATGCAATGAAAAGTTTAGAAGAGACTTCGGAAGGGAGAGGAATCTAAGCGAGGAAGCTCATAACAACAAAACTTCTGCGACAAAAGCTCGTCGGTACATTCCCGCTAGCCGAAGAGGTCCTAGGATCAAGTTCACTATTGGTAAGAAAGATACCCGGGCTGTCCAAGAGACAGAAATCATAGAATCTAATCCATCTCGCTCTAAGGGTAAAAATCCTATTATGGAGGAGATAGATTCTGATGAAGAAGAAACTTCAAACGACCAATCCACTGAAGATGAAGATTCAGCAGAAGCAGACTCCGATGACAAAAAGGTTTCTGAAAGTGGGCAAGAGTCTAATGAAGATTCTGAAGAAGGATCTAAAGGTGACTTTGAAGGCGAACCAAAATTGGAGAAAGAAG
>VDFB02291599.1:0-28212 GCA_007258455.2 Sequoia sempervirens
GCCACCTACTGTTATTATTTTCCACCATCCCTAAATTGAATTTCAAGCCTGCCTAAATTTTCAATCTGCTTTTCATTTTTCCTCAGCGATCTTCATTCTCTTTTTGGCATGCACAATTTTTCTCGAATGGCAAAAGCTCCCTCAAATGGGTTACGACTATTCTCTTCGGGTTAGAAGTTCTTTTAAATTAGGACTATGGAAATGTAGATGATCCTGGCTTACTATTCTCAACCCATGTGTCCATGTACCATCAATGGTATTTTTTAATTCATTCAAAAAAATGGATATTTCTTTGAATGATAGGTGCGATTTTTTTGAGAACAAAATTATTTTGAATATTTGTTTGATTGTTTCTAAATTTTTCTTTTGATTTTGTGGACATCAAATTCATTGGTTATGTCAGACCATCCAGGATCAATATTTTTATTTGGCCTGTGCAGTGACTACAAATATAGCTCTCAATGATAAACATAATAAATATTTTTCACTACAATTCTGACCCACTTCCCCATTTGTCTTTTGTTTTAAGGATATCACTGTCCTCTTGGAATTGCAAGAACATGTTAAAATTTGGACCTGTGTTGCATTTTTAGATCAGTTTATCTTTGGGGCTTCATGAGGGGTGGGGGGTTCATCAGGTTGGGATCTCTCTAAATGGGTTTTGGGGCAATAGTCTTTAAAGCAAAAAAATTATGTTAAAAATCTACTTTGTTTAAAGAGAAAATCAAGCTATTTTAGATCTATTAGTGTTGTTATGTTGAAGATATTGTATATAGTTTTGTAATTTAAAAAGAGAACTATAATGACTATTGTAAAAATTGTAGTAAGAATATTGATATTTTGTTCTATGGATATTTCTCTAGTGTATTATTGAGATTTAGCCATCTAAATCTTTGTGTTGTTGATATGATTGTTAATTCTATTATTTTATTATTATCTTTTCTTTTTTTTTCAACTTATTTGTGGTGTAATATTGTATGATTCTATAGCTTAAAAATTTATCATTTAGGCCTAGCTTTTTCAATATATTTTAATATAATATAATCATAGGCTATACTCCCACTCTACTATGTCACTACTAGAACTATATGAATTTGCTAGCTTTATACAAATTTAGCTTTGGTTCAATGTGAAATTGAACCCATTGTGTTCTACTTTGGTCATAGTATATTTCCTAGATGGAAAAAATAAGTGATGCATAGAAATATTGAACTTGCTCTAATTTAGATTGACTATCATATACAATTGATCTATCTCTAGCCCATTTTCCAAAGGGATGTTGTCTCAAACCTATATACATATGATGTGACTTTTCTTCTCTTCAATCCATTTCAAATAGAAGTGGATCTTATAGTTATAGCCCTCAAAAAAATAGGGGTATATAACATAGTTCCTATTGTAGATAATAAAAAGATGTAAAATTGAGTGTAGTAGCTTCTTTCTTTTTACATGATATATGTAATGCCATAAATTTGCAACGAAGGGTAAAAACACAACCATCAATTTTTTTTTAACAAAGCTACAAAAATGCTAACAAAAGATACTAACTATTGATAACTGAGCACTAGATAGGTTGTATACTACACACTACAAGGAATGTTGCTCGTACAACATCCCCATCAATGTGCCACGCAAGAGCGAGGAGTGGAGGAGTAAACAAAGTCGGGTGCACGAATCCCAACGTGTGTGCCCTCAATCCCCATGAGATAGGAACTTAAACCTAGGGTAAACAAAGACTCTAAAGATGACCTAATTATCTCAAGATATTACATATTAGGTTTACTTAGCTTTTAATTTCTACGTTCATAGAGCTAGGGTTGGTATAGTGGTTATTTATAATGGGGGGGGTTTCAAGTCTAAGAGTAACAAGTTTTGGTTCCATGGCATACATTACCAAAATTTATCCTTAATAGACATATTAATGAATCACTACGATGGTAATATTAATGGCATTGTTCCAAGAAAGTTAATATTATTGTTATGATACTCATCTAGAGAAATGCCAATACCAATAGAATAAAAAAAAACAACCATATTATTGATACTCTAACCTTACAAATAATAATATTATTTTGTATTAAAAGAACATCATACATATTAACATTATAATTCTAATAAGAAAACGAGTTCATTTATTATTACCTATACATATTATTACATATCAATTTGTTTATAATTTATTTGATCACTCACTTAATTATATACAAATATTTACACTATGGCTACTTACATACATATTAATCTATTTTTCCCTACTAAACAAAGTAAAGAGAAACATATCCTAGTAATACTAAATTTAGCCTAAAAGAAAGCTTTCTTCTTTTCTTTTTCTTTTTTTTAAGAATATGGGAAATATTCCCCTTACTTTATTTTAGGAATAAGTTAACTTTAGTTTACCACGATGGATAGTTTTGTTTTATTTACTTTAAAAGTTAGTGGGAAAATAATCAAGGGATCCTTAAACATAGGAATGCGTGGGGACCTCCTAAATCGTAGGGATAGGAATTATGAGTAGAAGTAAAGAAAATTATGAAGCCTTCATCGAATAAAGATAAATTGCAATAGAAAGGAAAATAAAACAACTAAGCACAAACTTTGACTACCCCGTCCATTACCTTGGCTTTGCACGTTTTTAAGGCGGTGAAGTGCCATGATGGCAAGAGATTAAACAAGTTAAAAGGAAATATTTTAGAGGATGATTCCGCCACATTTCCTACACGAATAAAGAGGAATACCATACACAGACAGCTGGAATAAATGTAATTAGGGTGATACGTGTTTGTGCAGAATAGCGCCCAAATAGACCGTGATTATATAAGTTAATATTATTGTTATTTTATTTCTTTTCTAACTACTGTTTTGCATAAATCCAGAGCCTCATTAATTAATATGGTTGACAACACAGTACCGTTGATATGATTCATACCCAGGAAATGAATTTAAGCATTCTCATTATTTCTGGCAGTTGAACGATTAGATAGGATACAGGAAAAATTTCAGGAAATACTTAATGCTACTACTGCCTAGGACTTCGATAGGGGAAAGTTTAAAGAATTAAAATGAAACAAATCTGACAATGACGACAGTGCAGATCTTTATAATGGGTTTCCAGGATACGTATTAATGGAAAAGTCTTATTCTCTTGGTTTAACGAGGCACGTGGCAACAAAATTTAATTTTATATAGTGGCTACTCCGTTTACTAGCTATACGCATTCTACGATAATATTGACTAAGCTACCGTAATAATTATATTGCAACTACTTTACAGTTAAAGCTCACTTAAATATATCATTATTACTATTTAGCTATGGACATAGCCCGCTAGAAGAGTGTTCGATATGTTACTTCAACCAGAACGCAATATATCAATCATTTTAAATCTTACATTGCTGAGTCGCTGGGACCAAACAGAAACGATAATCTCTCTTCTTCTTTTTTTTTTTTTTGTTTTTAGCTTTTTCTGAAGCAACAGACACCCACATAGAGGCGCTGGCGAGATAAGGAGGTGGAGGTTGCGACTGAAGGGAGAGTTTTACTTATTTATTTATTTATTTTCTTGATTTCAGGTTTGATACAGTTTGGATTTTTTTCTCCTATAACTGGACATTCATTTCTCAGTGTGTTCTTTTCCCTATTCTTGTGTTTGCTTTGATTTAAAAAAAATAGCATCTACTCTGCTTTAAATAACATTGCCTACAATTTCCCATTAAATTCTATTCAAGCTTTTCAAGTATGCAGTTAGAACTCCTCAGTGCAATATATATTTGTCATTCCCGAAATAAGTATTTTTGCCAAAATACAGGTCCATCAAAGTCGTTTTGAGAAGGTGGGCTTATATTAAGAATGTGGAATTCCTGATGGAAATACTGTTACCACTTGAAAATGAGACGTTAAATAAGACAACGTTTATCCTGGTAGTGGAAACATATTACAGTAGATCCATCTCTGGTACAGAACGATACAACAGTTTGTGTTGAATGGTTGCACCACGTCATGGGTAGCAGGTTTACCTATTTATTTGCTTATAGTATGGTACGCCGACTGATCCCAGAAGAACAATAAAATAGGGTAAGCCACCGCTCTCTACTAAAACCTCCAGCTACGCAGGAGACAAGGCAGGCATAACTAAGGGTGTCGATTTTAGTACAACATCGAGTAATGCTTAGCTAAAGTGTTTACTTGACTAATACAGGCCTAAAGGTTAGGGATGGGACCAACACTCTCATTCTTTCGAATTATTAGCCTACCATCTATGGCCTTAATGGAAGCTGCAATGTAGGTGACCATTAATGTTTCTTTTTAAACTGTTATCTATTTCTGGAATGGAATTAGCTATAGACGGACGTAAAACTTCAAGCAGATTAATCATTACCATTCGTATAGAGAAAAGTAAATACAAAAGCAGAGAGTTAGGCAAGGAAGCATCATATTGATTAACAACAATACTATTCAATATCCAAGCAGAGGCGATATCCTAGAGATACAATGACTCAGAATAATAATTGTTCCTTAATAAATTTATTTTTGTGTTCCAGAAATCAGCCAACACAAGGACTGTCATGCATTTTTTTGAACAAATGATTGTAGTATAGCCTCCGTACATTTCCATTTTTTTTTTTTTTTAGCAATTCAAAAGAAAGATAATAGGTCGAAAGAAAATGTTTACAATTTCAAGCATTCTCAATATTAAATCCTTTATCCCCCTTTTGTTCATAGAAGATAGGCCTCTTTTCAAATCTGTGTGTTTTACTTACAGTAATCACATTCTCATAAATACGATATAAACATAAAACTTTAATCACAGATCTTTGGAAATTACATTCTCATATTTCAGTTACAAACATAAAACTTTAACCACAGTTCTTTAGGACTGTTATCACTTGGAAACTACCACCCAAGCTCTTTTTTTTTTTCTTTTAAAAACCAGATGACACACAAATGCTCCACACCAATAACTCCCATGAGACCTGCAATTTTTAACAAGATGTATATATTTTTCTATTTGATGGCCAATCGGGTGTGCTCACCTCCCAACCTTGGGTTGGAAAACCAACCACCCCCCAAGCTAGGAGGTAACCAAGCTACCGGGTACACAAAACAATAAAACAAAATGCCATTTTCAACCACAATGCTCAAAACAAATACTCCCAACCAAGATTCACACATTTACTTAAGGATTCTTTATGAATCCAAAGATGGGGATAGAGGTGGACATCACTTCCATATGGGGAGACTTATTAGCAAGTAGAAATAACCAACAACACAATCCTTCTTCTTCTCCAATCCACCCATTCATCAAAGCTCCTCAAATCATACACCCTCCATACAACAATCTTCCCAAAACACCATACTATCATAAAACAAATTTGGGTACTCATACCCTTTTTGTGCCTCTCCTTCTCAAAGGAGGAACAATCTCCCCATAGAGGTTCCTACACATTCCTATCCCCCACAAGGATTCTCTTCCCACATTGGGTGAGTTTATCCTATACAACCCCAAACCCACAAAAAAAATGCAAAGACACATAAATGGACAACAACCCATATAACCCATATTCTCAAACTTGCATACAAGAGGTAAAAGAAGAGAAAAGAAAACATACATAAAGATAGAGTAAGACCTACCTCAAATCCAAGCCAACAATGAGGGAAGTTTGAAGATGAGCTCCAAATTTCTACTCCTTCAAGACCAAGCAAAAATTTCCTTCCCCCCAAGCAATCCAAACACCAAGTCCCAAAAGAAGAACCCTTTCCTCTCCTTTCCAAAGGATTCAAATAGGAATCAAGGGTTAGAAACCCTTGGAGGAGAGTGTGACACATGTCAACCTCCTATTCACTCCCATGGACACACCCCCCCACAAGTTCTCACACATGTGTAAGAACTCTTGGGGAAGTGAAAGGCCAAAGAGTGTTCAACACTCAACAAGGTTTTCAAATCTCATAAATGAGATTTTGGAGCCAACACTCCAATCCCATCCCCCAAAATCCGTCACCCTTCTTGATGGCTAATTAAGAAGGGTCACAACTTGCAATTTTGACAAATTATGGGCTTGATTTGACCCCTAACCCATAGGTGACTATCCTAGGGGTTAATTAAGGGCCAATTAACCCAATTTAAGGACTAATTAAACCTTTGAAAACCCTCAAAAGAAAAATTGAAATTTTAACATAATAAAATAAATCCAACATGCCCCAAAACCCTCAATAAAAGTTTGATTGACTTTAAAAACATAATCTCAAGATTCAACATTAAATCTTTTTAATCACAAATTAAAATACAACACAAGAGGCTATGGTCCATTCATGGACCATAGTGGCTTCACTAGGCTGACACAATTGGGTACCCTTGGTTACCTCCAATCCCATTGGCCATGGGCGTGTACCTGCACACTCATGTCCACATGTCAAAATATCCAATGCATGATAATCAATAATTAAATCATAAATTCATATGCATATATTTAGCACAATCTAACTCTGAATCAATAAATTCAATGTCTATAATCATTCTTCTTCTAAAAATAACATATTTTATCAATTCATGTATAGTCATGGCATAATAAAGAAATCACATCATCACTAAATTAAATTTAGCATCCTATCAATTCCATCCCATTTTAAAAATAATTGTCCATTTCAATCATGATAACCAAATCATATGAGCATATCAATAAAGGAAACATAATGTGCATATAATCATCATCGCATCATAACCATAAAAAAAAAACATAACATTAAGTGTCTATGATCATCCAAAATAGTCTAAACCACAGAGTATCAAAATAATCGAATCAAAAGATAGTCAAATGGGTGTATCAAATGGTAGACCTCACAATATATATGAATTATTTTCATGTTTATTATATTTTTTTAATATTAAAAATAGTTTATAAAAATAGTTTATATGAGCAATTGATTGCAAAGATATATACATTAAGTTAGAAGAGACATAAAGGAAATAAATGTGGAATAAAGGGATAACAAATCTAAATAGTTCAATATTGTAACCCAAACCACCTCTTAGCCTAAACTAAAAGGAAGGGAACCAAAGGAAATTCATAAAATTGGACATTTTCTACACATAAATGTTCAAGCCATCATCAAAAGGGCCAAACATGATCACACAAACTCTACCATAGTCAATAACATCACTTCAACACTACAAATTGGGAACATATATAATAGAAACTACACAAAAATTAACAATAAGTAAGGTAAATTACATAGAAATTTAACTAGAGCCATATTACAAAGAAAACCAACTTGCCACTTAACTAGAAAAATTTTCACCCTTCAATTTTCTAATAAAATCTTGAGCATTCGTCTCCAAAGATAAAAATTTGAAATCCACATACTTTTGTAACTAGGACATGAGAAACATTCTAATAGGAAAAACTAGTAATAACGAAAAGGTAGCATTACATTTTCTATTAGAAGAAATACCAATATAAAATTAATCATCTTTCCCAAAAACATTAATAGCTACATTTTCCCCTTTTTCTAGCAATTGAATTAGGAATAGCATGCACATTAGTATAGTGTTAGACATCAGGAACAACACCATTGTCATGGAATACCAAAAACACCAACATGAGAACAATACCAAAAGAAATAAAACATGAGTAGATACAATCATATGAGAAGTTTTAATATGGTCAAAACACTTTTTTTAAAAGAACGATGATTTGGCTCAAGAGACCCAAAAGTGCCAATCATATCAACCACTCTACACAAGCTAGTGATATTGATCATACACCACATGTTTAGCAACCATGTCCCATGCTACAAGAACCCAACGTCAAGAATAGAGTCCTCATCTACAATATTTGTTTTAATATCCTTGTAATACCCCTCCTCTTACTGGTAGGATTTAGTATTTTTCAATGCGGTTGTTTGCTACTTGTGACTACGATGATATTGTTTGATTTGGATAGTTAGACATTTGATGATGTTGTATTCCATTAGTACACATGATTATTTTATATGACATTGTGGTTGGTAATGTTAGTTGATTTTCAGAATTATGATATGATGCAGTGATTTAATTAGATATGTTATGAGATGATTGTTAGTTAGAAATGTTGATTTATTGGTTATATTATAATTGTTAGAATAGGTGTGATGAAGGACAATATGGCATCACTCGTTCGCGAGTGCCCTGCTATGTTGCGATTCCTTCTCACAATGCAGTACTTTGATTTAATGCTTTGATGATTTTATATATATATGTATGCACATGTACACAACTTCGTTTGTATGCAGGACTGCAGGTACAAGTCTCAATTCCACCTGCTTCGGCAGGACAGGGCGAGCACCAAATAACCCAATGGATAAATGTTGATACAGAGGTGACGATGAAGTCCTCCCGTTCCATGATGTCAGGTCGTCTCATTGTTGGTATAGTTGTTGATTTTGTGTAATTGTCGTCTTTGTCTGTTGTGTTTGTGTTTTGTCTTATTTTACTATGAGGGCATTTATAATTATGATTTATCTTAATGATTGGAATAAATTATTTATTTTAATGTTGGATTAAATGGTATTTAAATATTTAAATATTTTAATTATTTTTGAAAATCTTACATTGCAATTAAATAATAATTAAATATTAAATATGGCTTAATTATTTTAATTAATTAAATTGGTGGTGGATAATTATGTGAATAATTTAATTAAAATAAATATGTAATGTGAGGTGCAAGAAAAGTTGAAAAAACAGGAATTAAAGCAATAAAATAAAGAAAAGAATTAAAAAGACAGTGTGAGCCAATAGGAATTGAGAGTTGGGAAAAAACTAGTTTTAAAGAATTGATTTTTCTTTTAATCTGGGATTTTTGGAGAGCTTTGAAGGGATGAGCATTATATTTTATTTAATTAGGAATTTTTTTAGGGTACACACACACACACAGATTCGGGGTTACAAAGTTGTGCATAAAATTGGTTGTGTATTCTGAAATTTTGGAAAGGGTATTGAAACCTTCTGTTGTATTGGGAGGAGAGTTTTAAAGAGAGATTGTCAATCTGTTCTGGTGAATGTTCTGGAGAGTCTTCTGAACAACAAAACAGGATTCAAGTTCGAGGTAAAGTTCTGTGGAGGAGATTTGGAGGCACGATCAAGGAACACTTCGAGGACGTCAAAATCAAGCAGGCATCCTCAGACTTTCGAATAAGCATTGGACATCAGGTTCTTCTTATACATTCTTTCTAGTATTTGCTTTCATCTTTGTGCTTCAGAGAAAACAAAACAAAATTTAGTAAATATGGTTTATGTGAAGAAAGGAAAATAAACTGTTGTTCAAATTAAAAATTAGTGAAGGATCTTAAATATAGTTATTGTTCTGTTCTCAAATTTGTCAAAAACAAAAGAAACCCTATCATCTGAAATTTCCAACTCAACAAAAAAATAGGAGTTTAAGAAAACAATATCTTGGTTAGAAATAATAAATTTAGAGATTTTGAGTACATCTGTATATGGCTGAATCGATTCATTATTCTGTAGTTTCTTCTATTATATAATTTACTTTTACCCTCTGTTATATATATATATATATATATATCTCTGTTATATCTCTGTTATATATATTAAGTACTTTAAATTACCTTGGTATTTCTATACCTGTGCGTCGACCGAGGCCGTATTTTGTCAGAAATTCGTATTAAAAAAAAATAAAATATTAATTAAATTATATATGAAACTTTGTTTTTAAAGTTGTTTTTATTTTAAAAAAAAAAATTATGTTTTGGGGAAAGGAAGGGGTCGTACCCCGTCCCTCCCCCTCTCCTGCACATGGCAGCCCAAAGGACTGCCGCAGCAGTCCTAAGGACTGCTGGGCGCAGTCCAAAGGACTGCCATCCGCAGTCCTTTGGGACTGCTGTCTACGCAGTCCCTTGGGACTGCTGTCTGTCCGCATACCCTGTACGCTGGGCAGAGCGGCCTTTAGTGATTTTTGTTTTATTTTATTTTTTTTAGTTTATTTTTATAATATATAAATATATATATATATATATATATATATATTTATTTATTAATTGATTGATTGTATATATATTTATAGTATATATGAATTTATTTATCATTAAATGGTGAATATTTAATTTGTGAAATTTAATAATTATAATTATTTTATTTAATTTATTAAATATAATAATTATAATTTAGTTTATTAAAAATATATATGATTATAAATTATTTTATGTAATATTGTTTTATTAGGTTTTAAAAAAAAATATTTCTCCATATAATTTTGATATATATATATATTTGAAATGTTAAATGATGTTTTATATGGGTATTGTATATTTAAATAGGGCATTAGTTTATTATGGTTTTGGTTGAACAAATCTTTTTTTTACAAGAATTAGCTTTCGGTTGTGATTGTGAATTCTCTTGAGATAATCGTATTTAGTTATGTATTTGGGTTTGGAATCAACTTATGGTGCCACATTGCAAAATGTAATGTGAGTTTTATTTTTTATGTGTTATTGTCGTTTAGTGATGTCTATGTGGGAACCCGTTGTTGAGTTTGTAACCTTGTCCCAGAGGCTTGTTTTATTCTCTTCTTGTATATGCTTTTGAGCATTATTGGTTTTATGTTGGAAGGGTTGAACGGTTTGGTGAGACTTTTGACTTTGAGTAATCGCGAGAGGGATAATGCCTCGTGTGTTCAGATTGTTTTATGCGTTATTAATGTTAGTTCAACCCTTGCCTATTTTGTGATATGTTAGGGGTCATAGGAGGGAGAGTGGCTCTTCGTGGGCATCGGCGCCTCAGGATGAGGAAGGGCTCAGGATAACCCACAAATGAGTAAGCTAAACAAGTGATAACCTAATCAATAGATTAAGGGGGTTGGGTAGTTTAAAAACACAAGATAATAAAACATTGGATTCCTCGGCTATGCATTAGGGCTACCTTAGACTAGTGATAGACTGAGAAGGCCGTGGTCGGCATAGTCATAGTCTCGTCTTCACGAGAGACTATTGGCTCTGCATTAGCTACCCTATGGTGCCGGTGCCTCAGTTAGGAGGAAGGGCCAGGATATCCGTAGATGGGTGCCGGTGCCTCAGTTGGAGGAAGGGCCAGGAAATCCCATGAGAGCTATGCGATGACACTCTCCACTTGACACCCTTGTTGTTGTGTTGTTGCCTCTGGATGTTATCTTTTGTGATGATTCTTTGAATTCTTGTGAATTGATTCATGATTGTTAATTGATAGTACTTCATGTTATTGTGATGAGGTTCTTGGTTTTAACTTGTTAAGTGATTTGAGTACATTGATGGTTGTGCATTGCATACTTGAGTTGTACTTGTTTTGTTACATGTTGTTGTTGAGTCGGTTGACATTCATGGTCGGGTTCACTTCCTCGTCACCTCTGAGCATGGGGGGTGAGTTACTTGTAATTCACATGGTTGGGTGGAACGTGCTCCGCACCCATTGGGTTCCCCATCAGCGTCTTGTCTTCTCAGCTTTCCGCAGTGCAGATGTTCCAGTGATCAGTTGTACTTCATGTTCATTATTCTTGTATCAATCCCCATGTTGGGAAATTCAATGTAATTCATGTATCAAAGAAAATTGTAATGTAATATTATTTCAATGATGTAATAGTTAGGTTTGATTTGGATCTTGTTAAAAGATTTATCATGGATGTACTTATGCGATGTTTATCATACTTGCATCATGGCTATCAGTTGTATCATTGTATATGGTTTCCTAAATTAATTGGTTATGTTGTTTTCGTTATCTTTATTTTATTTTGTGGTTGCAATGTAACCTCGCGTGCCCCAGAGAACCATGTGGATTTAATGACTATGTGTTATGCTATGTGTTTATGATTTGATGTTATTGCATGTTTACTTTCTTTATTTTTTTAAGAAAAAAAAAATTATTCGTGTTATGTGTGTGTTCTCTGGGGTTTGCACGACGGGCGTTAGAACTTGGTATCAGAGCATAGGTTCATACACTGGGCACTATGTGTGCTCACTATGTAACCTTGCGTTTAGTCCCGAGAGTCTAGAGTTTCACTTTACCGTTGTCATTGTTGTGAACTCGAGTTTCTTCTGTTAGCCGGTGTAGGGTTGAAGGTGTAGAAAACTGATAGGCAAGGATAGGACCCTCGGTGTAGTGTGCAATGCACCGATGACGAGACTATGACTATGCTTACCATGGCCTTCTCAGTCTATCACTAGTCTAAGGTAGCCCTAATGCATAGCCGAGGAATCCAATGTTTTATTATCTTGTGTTTTTAAGCTACCCAACCCCCTTAATCTATTGATTAGGTTATCACTTGTTTAGCTTACTCATTCGTGGGTTATCCTGAGCCCTTCCTCATCCTGAGGCGCCGGCGCCCACGAAGAGCCACTCTCCCTCCTATGACCCCTAACATATCACAAAACAGGCAAGGGTTGAACTAATATTAATAACGCATAAAACAATCTGAACACACGAGCCATTAACCCTCTCGCGATTACTCAAAGTCAATCTGAACACACGAGGCACTACACCGAGGGTCCTATCCTTGCCTATCAGTTTTCTACACCTTCAACCCTACACCGGCTAACAGAAGAAACTCAGGTTCACAACAATGACAATGGTAAAGTGAAACTCTAGACTCTTGGGACTAAACGCAAGGTTACATAGTGAGCACACATAGTGCCCAGTGTATGAACCTATGCTCTGATACCAAGTTCTAACGCCCGTCGTGCAAACCCCAGAGAACACACACATAACACAAATAATTTTTTTGTTCTTAAAAAAATAAAGAAAGTAAACATGCAATAACATCAAATCATAAACACATAGCATAACACATAGTCATTAAATCCACATGGTTCTCTGGGGCACACGAGGTTACATTGCAACCACAAAATAAAATAAAGATAACGAAAACAACATAACCAATTAATTTAGGAAACCATATACAATGATACAACTGATAGCCATGATGCGAGTATGATAAACATCGCATAAGTACATCCATGATAAATCTTTTAACAAGATCCAAATCAAACCTAACTATTACATTATTGAAATAATATTACATTACAATTTTCTTTGATACATGAATTACATTGAATTTCCCAACATGGGGATTGATACAAGAATAATGAACATGAAGTACAACTGATCACTGGAACATCTACACTATGGAAAGCTGAGAAGACAAGACGCTGATGGGGAACCCAACAGGTGCGGAGCACGTTCCACCCAACCATGTGAATTACAAGTAACTCACCCCCCGTGCTCAGAGGTGACGAGGAAGTGAACCCGACCATGAATGTCAACCGACTCAACAACATGTAACAAAACAAGTACAACTCAAGTATGCAATGCACAACCATCAACGTACTCAAATCACTTAACAAGTTAAAACCAAGAACCTCATCACAATAACGTGAAGTACTATCAATTAACAATCATGAATCAATTCACAAGAATTCAAAGAATCATCACAAAAGATAACATCCGGAGGCAACAACACAACAACAAGGGTGTCAAGTGGAGAGTGTCATCGAATAGCTCTCATGGGATTTCCTGGCCCTTCCTCCAACTGAGGCACCGGCACCCATCTACGGATATCCTGGCCCTTCCTCCTAACTGAGGCGTCGGCACCATAGGGTAGCTAATGCGGAGCCAATAGTCTCTTGTGAAGACGAGACTATGACTATGCCGACCATGGCCTTCTTAGTCTATCACTAGTCTAAGGTAGCCCTAATGCATAGTCGAGGAATCCAATGTTTTATTATCTTGTGTTTTTAAACTACCCAACCCCCTTAATCTATTGATTAGGTTATCACTTGTTTAGCTTACTCATTCGTGGGTTATCCTAAGCCCTTCCTCATCCTGAGGCGCCGGCGCCCACGAAGAGCCACTCTCCCTCCTATGACCCCTAACATATCACAAAATAGGCAAGGGTTGAACTAACATTAATAACGCATAAAACAATCTGAACACACGAGGCATTAACCCTCTTGCGATTACTCAAAGTCAAAAGTCTCACCAAACCGTTCAACCCTTCCAACATAAAACCAATAACGCTCAAAAGCATATACAAGAAGAGAATAACACTCTAAAACAACAAGCCTCCGGGATAAGGTTACAAACTCAACAACGGGTTCCCACATAGACATCACTAAACGACAAGAACACATAAAAAATAAAACTCACATTACATTTTGCAAGGTGGCACCATAAGTTGATACCAAACCCAAATACATAACTAAATACGATTATCTCAAGAGAATTCACAATCACAACCGAAAGCTAATTCTTGTAAAAAAAAGATTTGTTCAACCAAAACCATAATAAACTAATGCCCTGTTTAAATATACAATACCCATATAAAACATCATTTAACATTTCAAATATATATATATCAAAATTATATGGAGAATTTTTTTTTTTTTAAAACCTAATAAAACAATATTACATAAAATAATTTATAATCATATATATTTTTAATAAACTAAATTATAATTATTATATTTAATAAATTAAATAAAATAATTATAATTATTAAATTTCACAAATTAAATATTCACCATTTAATGATAAATAAATTCATATATACTATAAATATATATACAATCAATCAATTAATATATATATATATATATATATATATATTTATATATTATAAAAATAAACTAAAAAAAATAAAATAAAACAAAAATCACTAAAGGCCGCTCTGCCCAGCGTACAGGGTACGCGGACAGACAGCAGTCCCAAGGGACTGTGTAGGCAGCAGTCCCAAAGGACTGCGGACGGCAGTCCTTTGGACTGCAGTCCTTAGGACTGCTGCGGCGTCATGCAGGAGAGGAGGGAGGGACGGACCCCTTCCTTTCCCCAAAACATAATTTTTTTTTAAAAAATAAAAACAACTTTAAAACAAAGTTTCATATATATTTATTAAATATTTTTTTAATACAATTTCTGACAAAAATCCCTCGACCGACGGTATAGAAATACCGGGTAATTTAAAATACTAATATATAACAGAGATATAACAGATATATATATATATATATATATATATATATATATATATATATATATATATATATATATATATATATATATATATATATATATATATATATATATATATATATATAACAGAGGGTAAAAGTAAATTATATAATAGAAGAAACTACAGAATAATGAATCGATTCAGCCATATACAGATGTACTCAAAATCTCTAAATTTATTATTTCTAACCAAGATATTGTTTTCTTAAACTCCTATTTTTTTGTTGAGTTGGAAATTTCAGATGATAGGGTTTCTTTTGTTTTTGACAAATTTGAGAACAGAACAATAACTATATATAAGATCCTTCACTAATTTTTAATTTGAACAACAGTTTATTTTCCTTTCTTCACATAAACCATATTTACTAAATTTTGTTTTGTTTTCTCTGAAGCACAAAGATGAAAGCAAATACTAGAAAGAATGTATAAGAAGAACCTAATGTCCAATGCTTATTCGAAAGTCTTAGGATGCCTGCTTGATTTTGACGTCCTCGAAGTGTTCCTTGATCGTGCCTCCAAATCTCCTCCACAGAACTTTACCTCGAACTTGAATCCTATTTTGTTGTTCAGAAGACTCTCCAGAACATTCACCAGAACAGATTGACAATCTCTCTTTAAAACTCTCCTCCCAATACAACAGAAGGTTTCAATACCCTTTCCAAAATTTCAGAATACACAACAAATTTTATGCACAACTTCTGTAACCCCGAATCTGTGTGTGTGTGTGTACCCTAAAAAAATTCCTAATTAAATAAAATATAATGCTCATCCCTTCAAAGCTCTCCAAAAATCCCAGATTAAAAGAAAAATCAATTCTTTAAAACTAGTTTTTTCCCAACTCTCAATTCCTATTGGCTCACACTGTCTTTTTAATTCTTTTCTTTATTTTATTGCTTTAATTCCTATTTTTTCAACTTTTCTTGCACCTCACATTACATATTTATTTTAATTAAATTATTCACATAATTATCCACCACCAATTTAATTAATTAGAATAATTAAGCCATATTTAATATTTAATTATTATTTAATTGCAATGTAAGATTTTCAAAAATAATTAAAATATTAAAATATTTAAATACCATTTAATCCAACATTAAAATAAACAATTTATTCCAATCATTAAGATAAATCATAATTATAAATTCCCTCATAGTAAAATAAGACAAAACACAAACACAACAGACAAAGATGACAATTACACAAAATCAACAACTATACCAACAATGAGACGACCTGACATCATGGAACGGGAGGACTTCATCATCACCTCTGTATCAACATTTATCCGTTGGGTTATTTGGTGCTCGCCCTGTCCTGCCGAAGCAGGTGGAATCGAGACTTGTACCAGCAGTCCTGCATACAAACGAAGTTGTGTACATGTGCATACATATATATATAATCATCAAAGCATTAAATCAAAGTACTGCATTGTGAGAAGGAATCGCAACATAGCAGCGCACTCGCGAATGAGTGATGCCATATTGTCCTTCATCACACCTATTCTAACAATTATAATATAATCAATAAATCAACATTTCTAACTAACAATCATCTCATAACATATCTAATTAAATCACTGCATCATATCATAATTCTGAAAATCAACTAACATTACCAACCACAATGTCATATAAAATAATCATGTCTACTAATGGAATACAACATCATCAAATGTCTAACTATCCAACTCAAACAATATCATCGTCGTCACAAGTAGCAAACAACCGCATTGAAAAATACTAAATCCTACCAGTAAGAGGAGGGGTATTACATCCCCCCCCTCATAAAATCGGCTTACTCCTGGAAGCCGGTAAAACAAAAGGAAATAAGATTCCCTAATACGGGAGGCATCCACCCACACCAAGACGGTGAACTAATCACCAATAGAGAATATAATCAAGCTCACACATAAGAGTAAGAAATAATAATACAAGTATTAGTAACATGGGGGTATTACAATCCTCACTCCTCTTATGCAACTACAATACAACATTGTTGGCAGCAAAGGAAACTATAGATTTGAGAAAATTCAACAAGTATATGTTTAATATAAAAAAAAAGCTCTTTATTTTTATCAATCAATATAATTCAAATAAATTTAGAGGTACTAACCACAACCTATCTAAAATTTTAGCAAGAGGAGAATAAAAAATCTAGTTTTTCCAAATAAAATGACATGCCTTGACCAATATCATGTATTTACTAGAAATAAAGTCCATGTGGGAAGAAAGAAATACTATAATTTCTTAGCATAAGGACTATAAAAAGAAAACAAAAATAGTTAACTGTCCCATAAACCAAATAGGACTTAGATGCAAGACTCACAATGACATCATCGACAACTAATTTATTAAACAACAATAACCATATGAAAAACACTTAAGCTCAATAAAGCTAAACCAAATCCTCTTTACTCTTTTTTCAACAAAACATTACCTAGATCATATAAGCCCCAAATAGGGTTTAATTTGTTAAAATAGTACTTAGTGAAAGACAAAAAAAACATATAATATATGTGAGTGAATTGTAAAAATAATTTTTTCCCTATCTATTAAACATTATCTCAAGGGTAGGTGCAAAAACATAGGAGTCAAAAAATGTTTTGGAGATGAAATAAAAGAGAAAGTGCTCACAGTAAAATGCAAGCACATTGAGGATCAATTGTGTTGTAAATTCAAGTGCATTTAGGTTTGATAAATCTAAACCTAAATATTCTTCCATTATAACATGTTCATGTTATAGAGACAAAAAGAAACATAGCAGCTAAGAGCCACTTTATTTCATTCTATTTTCTTCATTGAGATAAAAACATGAGTGGAAGAAAATGTGACCATATTTGTGTCGAATTTGAGCCATCTCTTCCTTCTCAATAGTTTCTTGATGGGATAAGCTATTTTTGTTTTGATAATTGCAGTCAAGCTTAATGTATATTTTATTGAATTGGTTTTGATTTATTGAAATTTACTTTCAACCAATCCAAACCCTTCTCCATCTCAAAATCCTCAACTTAATGAAATCCATGAACAAAATGAGGTAGAATAACATGACCTTGAAGCCCCCTTCAAACTCCTAAAATTCATATGCATCACCTTGAAACACAACAAAATATATTATTGTAAATTAAAAACAACAAATTTGGGCAATTCAAAATGAAACTAGTGGTGAGTGGGTGACACCATTGAATCAATGGTGGTGGTGAAGTTCCTCAATTTATAGAAATGGATGGTTCCATTAGTGGTGGTGGTTACTTAATTGAGTGGTGAATATGTTGTTTGAACTGGTGGAAATGGTATAATTGGTGGTAGCAACTAGGTTCAAATCTCATGGGCTAGCCATGACCAAGGGATAACCGTAGTCTATGAATATGAATTATGGACCATTAGTCAACTCCCCATTTGATTAGGGGATAGCTCATAACTTTTATGCATATCCCTCCATATCATTAGTGTTAATAATTTTTAATTTATTTTTTGTGACCATGCTTTTATAATGTAGGCCCATACTAGATGCTAACATAGCTTAATAATGATTCTATCATGAATCTATATGTATACAAACTAAGCTTTCTTAATTTATTAAATATATATTCTAATGTTACATGTAATAGACAAAGTGGCCCAAATAATTTCTAACCAATATGATGCATGTATCCTTAGATTTCATAGATGCACCATAAATAAATATTAATTTTATATTTTTAGCATTATGTAGGGTGAACAACACACCTTTTCGCAATTAAGTAATAGACTGTACCATGTTAGAATACTCCATTGTTTTTTCAAATACCATTGAATATTTATATTGCTTTTTATATAAATTAATCATTTTCCTTTGTAAAGCTACCAATCCATTATCTTTGAGCCTCACTTGAACAAGTAAAATCTATTGGTAAGCGTTTCATGTTGAAGATATAGAATCCTCCTAAAGATAGCTCTACTCATAAGTTAATCCATTCAAATCCACCTTAAATAAATCATAGATATTCCCCATGCAAGGAATATAATTTATAATTCAAAATTATCATATTTACTTATCAACAAAACTATATATTGAGAATGAATGTTTAAGATGACTATTAAAATTATATGATGTCTATCAAACTTTTAAAATTTATTCTTATTCAAAGGAATTGTTAAACTTCTTAATTAGTTGAAACTCATTTAGAGTTCTTGGCATGTTCAACCTTACATCACCAAGATACCCTAGAAATTACTCTACTTTAATAATTAGGTGAGAAGTTTCTTCCTGAACTCTTGGAACACCCTAAAAAATATATGTCAATCATTCTAACCAAACATTTTTTTTAGATCAACCACAAAAAATAACTTGAATAAATATCAATTATGATTCATTCAAAAGTTTAAATTAATAAACACCTTTAGATTTAAAAATTTTAGTTTACATTTACAAAATACAAACTCAACCATCATCATAAATTATAACTCATTTAAGAATAATAAAAGAAATTAAAAAGTAATGAGGTCTTGATATGAGAAACAAATTAAAAGCTTATTTTCCATTTCATACCACTCAAGAGTTAAATTAAAGGATTATTTTGTTCTTTACACCCATTCTCTCCACCATTTCATGGCACTTTCCTTTAACACTAAGGCTAAGATAAAATAATTTATTTCTTTTTTAAAAAATGATCATTATAATAAAAGAAATGGACTTGAGGGAGTAAAATTCTAAGACTTGATGGTAAGATTTCCTTAGAAGATATGAAAAGTAGGAAATTTGATAAAATCGACAAGTAAAAGGAAACAAAACTCATTTCCCCCTCAATTAAGGCAAGTGGAGAAGGAATTTAAAATGCATGTAGGTGTTAGAAAAGAATCATATAATTTTTATTATTATTAAGAATTAAAATAATATTAAGTTTGAAGTGAGTATTAAAACTATTTTAAAAAATTATCACTTCTAATAATGATTAATCTTAGGTGTTATTATTTGAACTATTTAAACCGTTTAATCCGTGAATAGATACAAAATATTTATGTTTACATCTCAATAAGTCCTTGAAGGTATACACAATGTCATCAAAATGTGATATAGTGTAAAAATAAATAAATAACAATAAATAAAAATAAATAACAGCATATTAGTATTCAAATAATGGAATATAAAATTACATAATTAGGTAACCACTTAAGCCTAGATGACAATATTTCCTAATCATCCTTTACTTTTCAACATTCACCCAAGGGGTAAGTGCATGAATTGGAGTTCCCACCTCCTCCTGTAACAAGTATAGAGAAGCAATTTAACATAAACATGAATTTCATTTTTTGCATTAAATTATAAGAAATTCATATTCCATTTATATTAATAGATCATAATTGTGTAAAAGGCATGGAAGATATTATTGTAGCAACACACATGTTTGGTGATCTCTAAAGATGGGGAGGAGTATTTATTGATGTCATAAATTAAATAAAGAAAGGATATTTTCCAAAAAAATGAAACCTACATACATATCATTAAAATTGTTAAAACTTATGTCAATGTAAGTTGAATAAATACTAGTACCACCAACATACATGTGTGGATGTTGAAGGTCCAATACCCACTTGCTCAATATCAAATTGTCATTTTAAAATTTACATTGATATACAAAAAGTAAATAGGAACATGATATACTTACTAATGTATTACAAATACACCTAAGGATTTGTCAACGTAGGAAAATAATGAGATGAATTCACATGGGATGTAGGATGCATTGTTTGATCCTTAAATTTTATAAAAGAACATAATTTTTTATTATTTTTAACACATAATGGATTTTAATATAGTTAATTCTAAAATTCAATTAGAAATATACTAAATTACGCAAATTAATTTAAAAGTGTCTATGATTTGATACTAAATGTCACATCCAATAATGAATCTATCATCACCATACTCTCCAACATAGAATGATAATGTGGCTCACACTATATAATGTACTCCTTAATGTTGGGAGTATCCTTCTTATGCTGTGGAGTGTGCTCCTCAACCTCAACAACAACCTCATAAATATATAGTATATTATTTATGCCTCATCACAAAGCCCTTTGGCTCATGAGTGTAAATAGTCCTACAAGTATGACATATGCATTGTGACCTCATGCCTTGAAGACCCACCCTCATTACCTTGTAATAGATGCACCCTATGATCAACCAAGGAATATGTGAATGAACCAATAAACTATATTTTCTAAACCTCTATAGAAATAAAGGGATTGTGGCATGTTAAATGGATGGTTGACCAAGGGGTTTCACTTGTTGGTCATGTTTATGATGTTCCCCTTCTCTATCTTGTGTAGAGATTTTTCCTCTACCTTAAAAATTATGAATATCAAAATAATTTAGGATCTAATTGAGGAAAAATTCATAATGGGGTTTATTTAAGAAATATTGAGGCACTTCATGGTTATTACATAGTAGTGGATAAAAAATCATTCAAGCCACCTATCCAAAAAGTTATTCATTATTTATTGGTTGTTGTACCAATCCTTTGCAACTTATTTATAATGATGCATTAGTTTATGGGTCTAAGAGAAATCCACATAATTTTTCTGTCAATTTTTTTTCCCAAGATAAATTTATGGTGTAAAATTGATTACAACTTTCTCTATGGCTTTCCCATGCATTTATTTACCCTACCATGGAATCAATGTGAGATATCAAAGGGTACAATAACAATGCAATAGCTTGGTGGTGTGTGCTTTTTGTATTAGGGATTTATAATGCTTGTTCCAATACTTAAAGTTTAAATTTATTTTTTTTAATTTACCTTGATATATTTTGGTGTGTTTCAAGGTGATGCATGCAAATTTTAGGAGTTTGAAGGGGGTTTCAAGGTCATGTTATTCTACCTCAGTTTTTTCATGGATTTCATTAAGTGGAGGATTTTGAGGTGGAGAACGGTTTGGATTGGTTGAAAGTAAATTTCAATAAATCAAAACCAATTCAAGAAAATATACTTTAAGCTTGACTATAATATATATATAACTAACTTACCTCTTTACCATCAAGAGACTATTGAGGAGGATGAGATGGTTCAAATTTGACACAAATATGGTAACATTTTCTTCCACTCATGTTTTTATCTCAATGAAGAAAATATAATGAAATAAAGTGGCTCTTAGCTACTACGTTTCTTTTTGTCTCTATAACATGAACATGTTATATAATGCAAGAATATTTAGGTTTAGATTTATCAAACCTAAATGCACTTGAATTTACAACACAATTGATCCTTAATGTGCTTTCATTTTACAGTGAATACTTTCTCTTTTATTTCATCTCCAAAACATTTTTTGACTCCTATGTTTATGGACCTACCCTTGAGATAATGTTTAATAGATAGGGGAAAAAATGTTTTTAGAATTCAGTCACATATATTATATGGTTTTTTTTCTTTCACTAAGTACTATTTTAACAAATTAAACCCTATTTGGGGCTTATATGATCTAGGTAATGTTTGGGTCAAAAAAGAGTAAAGAGGATTTGGTTTAGCTTTATTGAGAAGTGTTTTTCATATGGTTATTGTTGTTTAATAAATTAGTTGCTGATGATGTCATTTTGAGTCTTGGGTCTAAGTCCTATTTGGTTTATGGGAGAGCTTTTTTTTGTTTGTTTTATTTTTATAGTCCTTATGCTAAGAAATTATAGCATTTCTTTCTTCCCACTTGGACTTTATTTCTAGTAAATGTGATATTGGTCAAGGCATGTCATTTTATTTGGAAAGACTAGATTTGTTATTCTCCTCTTCTCAAAATTTTAGATAGGCTGTGGTTGGTCCCTCTATATTTCTTTGGTTTATATAGATAGATAAAAATAAAGAGTTTTTTTAGGATAGGGAACATATGATTGTTGAAATTTCTCAAAAGCTATAGTTTCCTTTGTTGCCAACAATGTTGTATTGTAGTTGCATAAGAGGAGTGAGGATATTAAAACAAATATTGTAGATGAGGACTCTATTCTTGACATTGAGTTCTTGTAGCATGGGACATGGTTGCTAAAGATGTGTTGTATGACCAATATCACTAGCTTGTGCAGAGTGGTGTTGATATGATTGGCACTTTTGGGTCTCTTGAGCCAAATAACCGTTCTTTTTTAACAAAGTGTTTCAACCATTTTAATACTTCTGATATGATTGTATCGACTCATGTTTTATTACTTTTGGTATTGTTGATGTTGTTCTTAGTAGCGTAGAGGATTGTTCTCATGTTGGTGTTTTTGGTATTGGACCTTGTGTCCATGATAATGGTGTTGTTCTTGATGTCTAAAACTATACTAATATGTATGCTATTCCTAATTCAGTTGCTAGAAAAAGGGGACAATGTAGCTATTAATGCTTTTGGGGAAGATGATGATTAATTTTCTATTGGTATTTCTTCTAATAGAAAATGTGATTGTACCTTTTCCTCATTACTAGCTTTTCCTATTAGAATGTTTCTCATGTCCTAGTTACAAAAGTATGTGGATTTCAAATTTTATCTTTAGAGAGGAATGCTAAAGCTTTTATTAGAAAATTGGATGAGGAGAAGGGTGAAAATTGTTCTAGTTAAGTGTCAAGTTGGTTTTCTTTGTAGTATGGTTGTAGTTACTTTTCTATGTAATTTACCTTACTTCTTGTTAGTTTTTGTGTAGTTTATATTATATATGTTCCCACTTTGTAATGTTGAAGTGGTGTTATTAACTATGGTAGGGTTTGTGTGATCATGTTTGGCCTTTTTGATGATGGCTTGGATATTTATTTGTAGCAAAAGTTGAATTTTATGAATTTTCTTTTGTTCCCCTCCTTTTAGTTTAGGCTCAGAAGTGATTTGGGTTACTGTATTTGACTATTTAGATTAGTTATCCCTTTATTTCCACATTTATTTCCTTTTTGTGTCTTCCAACTTAATGCTTATATATCTTTGTGATCAATTGCTCATATAAACTATAGTTATAAACTATTTTCAATAGTAACCAAATATAATAAACATGAAAATAATTCATATATATCAAGTAAAAAGAAAGAAGCTACTACACTCAATTTTACAACTTTTTATTATCTAAATTAGGAACTATGTTATATACCTCTATTATTTTGAGGGCTATAACTATAAGATCCACTTCTATTTGAAATGAATTGAAGATTAGAAAAATCACATCCTATGTATATAGGTTTGAGACAACATCCCTTTGAAAAATGGGCTAGAGATAGGTCAATTGTATATGATAGTAAATCTAAATAAGAGCAACTTGAATTTTTCTATGCATCACTTATTTTTTCCATCTAGGAAATATACTATGACCAAAGTGGGAGACAAAACGGGTTCAATTTCACATTGAACCAAAGCTAAATTTGTATAAAGCTAGCAAATTCATATAGTTCTAGTGGTGACATACTAGAGTGGGAGTATAGCCTATGATTATATTATATTAAAATATATTGAAAAAGCTAGGCCTAAATGATAAAATTTTAATCTATAGAATCATACAATATTACATCACAAATGAGTTGAAAAAAAAAGATAATAATAAAATAATAGAATCAACAATCATATCAACAACACAAAGATTTAGATGGCTAAATCTTAGTAATACACTAGAGAAATATCCATAAAACAAAATATCAATATTCTTTTACAACATTCATTATAGTTCTCTTTTTAAATTACAAAACTATATACAATATCTTCAACATAACAACACTATTAGATCTAAACTACACTAATTTTCTCTTTAAAAAAAAAGTAGATTTTTAACACAAATTTTTTTCTTTAAAGACTATTGGCCCAAAACCCCATTTTGAGAGATCCCAACTTGATGAGCCTCGTACCCCTCTTGAAGCCCCAAAGATAGATTGAGCTCCAAATGCAACATAGGTCCAAATTTTAACACGACGTTCCTGCAATTCCAAGAGGACAGTTCTATCCTTACAACTAAAAGACAAATGGGGAAGTGGGTCAGATTTGTAGTGAAAAATCTTTATTATGTTTATCATTGAGAGCTATATTCGTAGTCACTACATATGCCAAATAAAAATATTGATCCTGGATAGTCTAACATAACCAATGGATCTAATTTTCACACAAATAAAAGCAAAATTTAGAAACATTCAAACAACTATTGAAAATAATTTTGTTCTCAAAAAATTGCACCTATCGTTCAAAGAAAGATCAATTTTTTTGAATGAATTAGAAAAAACCATGGATCGTTGATGGACATGCAGGTTGAAAATAAATAAGCCAAGATCATCTACATTTCAATAGTCCAAATTTAAAAGAACTTCTAACCCTAAGATAACAATCTTAAGCCATTTGAGGGCGCTTTTTCCATTCAAGAAATTTTGTGCATGCTAAATAGAGAATGGAGATCATTGAGGAAAAATGAAAAGAAGATTGAAAATTTAGGCAGGATTGAAATTCAATTTAGGCACGGTGGAAATTAATAATAGCAGGTGGCTTTTAGAGTTTTTGACAGAGTAAATTTACTAGCTATGGAGAGTAGGGTCGTGTTTTGAAATTTGCTACCAACTTACAGTACTTCCCTGACAAAATCCCTATGTCTATGCATGAGCCATGGGATGACCATAGTATAGCCAGTGCTAGACATACCCCAATGGAAAATAGAAAATGACAAAAAGCATTGACCGGTCAAGGCTTAGTGTGTGATACTTAGGCCTAGCTAGAAAAATTGGACACCACCGCATTTCATGTCAATTATTAATGTATTTTTGATGCTTAAGTCTATATTTATAAAATAAATAAATAAATAATTTTAAAGTAAATTTAATGTTAAATATATATTTTTAAAATAATTTTAAATTAAAATAAAATATTTGTAAATCAAATAAATAATAAAATTAAACAATTAATTATTAACATATATTCTTATTATAATTTTTTTATAATACAATTATATTTTTATTATTATTATAATAAATACTATTATTATATTATAATTATAATAAAGTAATTATTTGTTATTATTTCCTATTAAAAATGGTCGTTATGGGTGGTCATGAGGGTTTTGGGATGCAAGATCTTGGGTTAGGGATGCAAAGAAAGAATGGCCATCACTTCAAGATTGACTAAGGAATGGTCAGTTGACCTAGCGAATGCTTTGAGGATAGGTGTTGAGCAGCCTGAGGGAAGGAAGTCATCAAAAGGCAGAGACAAACGGTCGTGTGTGTCTTCAAAACTAAGGAGGGGCTTTCAATGGTAGTCTCAGAGAGAGTTGCCTTGGGTATCTAGTTGGAGGCATGGGTGGGGTGGATCACCAAGAATGAGGTAAGTTAGGAAAAGAAAACGATCACCCTCAAGGTATGGGGGGAGAGGGAATAAAATGATGAATCCAAGAGCTCAACAGAATAGGCAAGGGGCTACCAGGGGTGATAGGGAAGCTGAGATTGGGAGGAAAAATGGCCTTGTTGTGGGAAAGATGCAATGGGTTGAAAAAAGAGTGAAGGAGGTTACCCAAGAAAGGGTTCCAGAGATCATAAAGGATTGGCAGCCCCTGCCCAGAGTGATTAAATCTTATGATCTAGTGATCCCAGAAATGCTTAAATTGAGAGTAGAAGGGTTAATTTGGAGAATAAGGTCATTTTTGCAAAATGGTAGGGTGATAATTGCACTAAGACTCATATGCGATAATGGTGGTCTAACAAGTGGCAAGATAAGGCAACCATAAAGTTTTTGGTGAATAGCTTTACTTTGGTTCAGTGTGTCTTTGCTAAAATAAGATATAAAATTCTAGAGATGTCTCATTTAAGAATGGACAGGTTTGGATTTTATTTTTATCTTGGTCAAGGCATTTTGAGCTGACTCATCATACTTTAGATACTATGAGGGTTTGGGTTGAACTGGATAACTTTCCTTCAGAACTATGTTCTTCTAATGCTCTAGAATGTATTGGAGGAGCTCTGGAAAAGTTTTTAGGCATAGATGAGAAAGCCCTAAATGATGCTAATGAGGGTAGGATGAGGGTTTTAATTGAGGTGGCACCCTGGAGTACTCTGTGGGATGAAATGGAGCTAGTACTTAATGGGGATAAATGGGTTCAAAGGGTTAATTGTAATTGGTCCCAATGCCATATGATAGTTTTGAAGATGTGGGATTGAGAGGGACTCAAGAATAAGGCGAGACCTTCTCAGATGGGTAAAGAGATTGTGGATCTAGTAGAGGGATCTTCGAAGGGCTGACTATTTAAGAATGGTCAAGTTAAGGTTGTTCAGTGTGAGGATTCTAAGGATGTAGGGAGGAGGGATGTAGATTTACCATTGTTAGAGCATCGTGGTTTTCCTATAGGGTTGCAACCTTTGAAGGAGAGGTTGGAGGATATTGACATGAATGTTGCCTTGAAGGAGAATGCTTCAGTTTTGAACCAGGAACTTAATGATTGGGAAACAATTATGGAGGTAGGGAATTAATTAAGAACCTTGGTTGAGGTTCATCAAGAGGCAAATGTTGAGGAGAAGAAGGTTGAGAAGAGGTTAGATTGGGAAGATGAAAAAAATCTTTAATTGATTTTGTATGGAGAGGCTCCTTGGGAAGTGAGTGCTATGAAAGAAGTAGAAGAGGCTGAGAATCTGAGGTGGGAGGAGAAGGTAGTGGAGGATCTTCAAGGGCAGTTGGGAGTGGTGAAGGAATGGACTCAGAGGAGTCAAAGGTGTGTACCAGGAAGAGGTTGGGGATTCAATTATAGGGTAATGGGAAAGCAACTCTAGACTGTGGAGATAAGAGGAAAGTTGGGCAGAATACGAATGAAGAGAAAAGGTCTCTTACAGTGGAGGCAGCTGGACAACAAAAAATTACTATGCATCTTAGATCAAGGAATGGTGGTCCCCTTCCTAGGGGGTAATGAGGGTGCTAAGCTGGAATGTGAGGGGCTTAAACACCCCTAACAACCAACATCTACTTAGATGTCAGGGTTGAAGATGAATCGGTGGATATCATCCTTGTTCAAGAAACTAAATTGTAGAATGAGGAGATAGGGAGTTTGAAGGAAAAACAAAGGGCTTGGAGCTTCTCCATTGTTGATTCTCAAGGGGATTAGGGTGGAATAATAACAATGTGGCATCTGTAGCTTGTACAATTTGAGGAAGTGGTTGCAGGGAGGTGGTGGTTGGTGAGCAAATTTGAGAGTGTGAATTCAAATCCTGAATTCATTGTGGTAAATGTTTATGGGACTGTTAATTTGGTGCACAAG
>VDFB02291600.1:0-40655 GCA_007258455.2 Sequoia sempervirens
TGGATATTATTTGGTTTTTTATTGAAATATGCCTTGGGATGTAGAATATGGGGTCATAGGGGTCTATTAATGATGATATAAAGGTCATAAATGCAAGAGGTCCCAAAATCCAATGTGAAAGTGTAAATAAATATACTTTACAACACTAAATTAAGGAAAATTTGGGTCTATTTAGCTGAGAAGGGCCGTAAATCCCATGTGAATGTGTAAAACACATGACAACACTAGATGTACAAATAAATATATTTTACAACATTAAATTAAGGAAAAGTTAAGTTAGTTTAGCTTAAAAAGGGCCCAAGACCTAATGTGGATGGGTAAAACACCTCATAACACTAGATCAAGGCAACATTAAGTCCAATTTATAATTAATTATTCCCAAATAAAGTATGAAAATGTAAAGGGATACATTTTTCTATACTACACCATTTCATTTAGAAATATTTAAAAATTCACTAGCTTTGTACTTTCATTTCTCTAAAAATGAGGATTTGAGATGGAGTTTTTCTTTTGTATGTATACAAATTATGTACACATGTAACTATATGTATGAAACTATTTTTATATATGCAAGTTTATGTTTGAAAATTTTAATTACATACAAATCTATGCTTGCAAATTTTAAATGAATCAAAAATTATATTTACAAGTTTTGCAAGTATGTAGTTAAATGTTTATAACTTTTACATGAATGCAAGCATATGTCTACAACTTTTCCACATACATGACCCAAATTTACTTTCCTAACTAAGATTTTACTTTCCTATATTTTAATAACATTGATACCAATTTTGTAAGAAATTTGGTGGAACAAAAAAATAATATATGGGTCATTTGAATTCTACATTTTAACCTTGAAAATAATCATCACTCTCACTCATACATAATTTTAGTGTATTAGTTCACTCTTCTTATTGACTTCAAGTCTTCTCATGAGCTTCAACATCAATAGGGATGGAGACCTATGAGCTTAGATAGCCATGAACATGAAAGGCTAGCATTGTAAATAATGAAAAATTTCCTATTTCTAACTCATGTGACTACTACTCTAGTAAGGAAGGGTTTTTGTATGTATCCTGTGAGGACATTTTTTAGATGTAACAAATTTGTATTTTATATATGAATTTTCAAAATTTGCATACATGCAATTGCATATCTATACAATGTGCATATAAGTGTATATCTATAAATTTTGAGTGTATGTGATTGTATCTCTAGAAATATTACATGCAGCTATCTATTTATAACTTTTTCTTGCATGTAATCATATGATTGTAAGTTTTACGTGCATCATGTAAGTATATGCTTGTGAGATTATAAAATATGCTATTGCATTAAAGGAAAATAAAATAGATTATGTTATTACTTTCTAACATTTAGAGAAATGAAAAATCAATATCTAACACAAAGAATAAATAATGTTGAAGTTAAATAATTGTAGTGAATGAATAACCTAAATTGTATGATGTATTATCTTTTTTCCTTCCCACAAAAAACTTGTGGTATCCTAACTACTAGAATGCATCTAGCCATTATCCAATGGAAGATAGGAAATAATTGTAATTAAATTTAACATAGGACTTACTTATCTTTTCGATATGAAAAATAAAATTGATTTATGCTAAGTAAAAGAATAGTTGTAGAGAAAGAGGAATGTAGAACTTTATTCTGTTGTTGTAATATGATTTACAACCATATATGAAGGATAGAAGAATAAATAGGAACAATAAAATAAAGGAACAATTACTATTCTACAATGTTTCCACAATCATAATGAAAATTATCCTATTGTGAATTCATTCCTAGTGGAGAAGAATATAAACAATATGTCATAGCTGTCAGGGTACCTATAGTACTAGGTTATAAGATAATTAATAGAAATGATGAAATTAATACCAAATGTTAGAATAAAAATCCATAGAGTAAGATGTTGAATCCAAATAAGTTAACTCAATAAGAAAGTTGTATTTGGGATAAAAAAATGGTTAAAATTGTATAAGGAATCCTTGAAATAGTTTAGCCTCTATTAAATCCTTTTAGCTTCAATTGGTAGTTCATAGATTTTGTGTGTACTTTGCATAATGTGCTTAGTAATAATAGATTAGCAACAATATGAATAATAATATTAACCATAGTAAAATATATAATAATTTATTATTGTGCTCATCTATGGAGAAAATAAGAAAATGGGAATATAAGTGTGCCAAAGGAAAATAATAATTATCTTCAAATAGATGTTTAAGTGAAATTAAAGTGAAAAATCATTAAATTAATTTGAAATAGACTATGCAAGGAATCCTAGTCATAAAATGACACAAAAGGCATAAACCATGGTTTATTTCAATGAAGAATGTAGCCAGTGCCCACCTCCAATGTATAAAAAGGTGTGAAATAAAATGGATGTGTACATGAACTAATGATACTGAAGTATGATTAAAAAATAGATGAGGACCTATAAGATGGCAAATTTTGGTTTATTACACATGGCACCTATAAGCATGAAAGTGAACTAACATAAAAATAAAAACTTAAAAACAAAAATAAAATAAAATAAATAAATCAAATTCCTATTTAAAATTTTCAATGCAAACCTTTAACTAGGCTTATTATGTTGATTTTCTTGTTAGGAATGTCAATGTAACTCAACAACATAATAATGTATTTCATTGATAATTAATTTTGATAGAGTGGAATTTCATAAAAAATGAATGTTAAAAATGATAATGGAATGAAAGTATTTACAAACATTCTGATAACAATGAAATAAAATATGAGGATAAGATCAGAGACTTGAGTCAACTAGACTAATTGTGGAGTCAACTAAAGAGATATTTGGAGTTTTCTATTTCAAACTCATGAGAGGATAATAATAAAATATTTTTTGTCAAAAATAAATAAATAAGGGGATGAATTTTTTATTCAAAGATGAATTTGACTGATGTGTGAAGAAGTTTTTAAAAGAACATGGAGTTAATTGATGAGGGAAGGAGAAGTTTCTAATTTGTGGATAAAGTTAACTAATGAGGTGAAAACAGAAATTTTATTTGAAAAATAGATAATTAGCTTGTTAGCATATATAGTTATACAGTATATTAAATGAACTAATAATTATGAAGATTGAAAACAAGCACAATGAACATAAAGTTGTATGAAGATGATCAATGAATTAGATCAACAAGACCTACATAAATAGGCACGAGAAAGGCATCTAATCTTCATGAAATGAGGACAAGATTCCTCATACATGGAGTGGTGGTGAGTTTCCTACCACAAAAGTAGCATGAGGTGTCAAAAGTGAGTCGACACCTCTAAAAATCCTAACTAACATTGACACCTTACATGAGAAAGATTTAATGGGATACCTAAGTAGGCTTAAAGCCTATGCGTATGAACTATATATACTAACACCCCCCTTAAGCATAGCTTAGATGAGCATGAAAGAAATGGGTCCCAACTACTAGCTTGGTGAGGTACACATGTACAATGCAAAAGAAATGGGTCCCAACCATGAAGCCTGATAAGGTACCCATGTACAATGTAATCTCTCATAAATGGAGTAAGATAGAGAACCTAGTGGGAAAAACTATCCTCCAAAAGAGAGATAAGATAAGAAGAAGGATATAAATTCCCTTGCAAGGATTGTGTTGTTGTTGATGTAGACCACATGCCAAGAAGATATTGTAGATGAATGAACTTTCTCTCAGTAAAGGGTTTGGTGAAAATTTTAGGAACTTGCTCTAAAGATTGAAAAAAGACTAAGTCAATGATCTATCCATCAATAAAATATAAAATATAATGTATACGAATCTCTATGTGTTTGGTTTGTCGATGTTGAACTAGATTCCTACATATCTGAATGGTGCTCTAGTTGTCACAATAGATGACTGTGGGCTACCTTAAAGGAATACAAAACTAAAAAAGAATTCCTTGAAGCCATATAGCCCCAATAGTTGAGTTAATAGCCCCCCTGAACTCTGCCTCTATGGTTGATATAGAAATACCATTCTTCTTCTTGCTAGACCAATTGATAGGACCTTAACCAAGTGAAATATTATAACCTGAAGTGGGCTTGCAATGCTTAGTATCACCAACTCAACCAAAATCTGTAAAACCAACCAAGTCAACTAATGAACCAACTTTGTAGTGAATCCCAAACCTAAGACTACCATGAAGGTAATAAAGTATCCTCTTAGCTACTTTCAAATTTAGGTCATAAGGTTCTTGCATAAATCTCAAAACCATGCCAACTACATCTCGGCAATATCTGGCATTGTACGAGTCAAGTATATAAGACTAACAACAAGTTGTTGACACAAAGTAACATCAACCAATGATGTTGTATAAGAAGTCTCAAGCTTGGCTCAAATAGAAAGAGAGTCAAAGTTTTTTTCAAGTAGTCATGTGAAACCATGCAATTAGATCAACAGTATTCTTAGATTGTGTAAGAGTGATCCCTATAGAAGATTGTGAAATCTCAATACCAAGGAAGTAGCGCAATAAACCAAAGTCTATCATGTCACATATTTCTTGAAGTGATGAATTCACTACTGTAATAGAAAATGAAGTACTCCCAGTAATCAAAAGATCATCGACATTGTGGACAATAATTTTGGCAAACCAAATTCTCTCTTGCACTTCTAGGGTTTTTCACCCAAAAGGAGAGAGATGTGGGCCAAAATGCTAATGTATACACTCAAGATTAATGTAAAAGGGATGCAATGTATTTAAATGTGATTTGTAAATGCAATAAACTAAAAGAAAAACAAATTATTGATGTTAAATCTAAGAAATGTGAATTGTTGGAAAACATAGTGTTGTATGCAAACATGTTATAAATGTCCTAGAAATGCAAACAAAACTAGATAGAAAGCTATGAAAAAGAATGTGTGCACTTGGAAATTGATGAAGAGTAGAATGGAGCTCGCAAAGACCTCTGAAATTCTAAAAAATCTGACTTTTGAGCCAACTGGGACACTTATGCCAAGCTGGGTGACTTAGTCCCAGATCGGGGAAACTACTCTAGAGCACGTTTTAGCCATATGGGTATCCAAATCTACAAAAATTTCTAGAAAAAAAGTTTAGTGGGACTAATTCACCACTAATGGCAACTTAGTCCACTTCTGATATTCTAAAAATTCAGAAGTGGAAATAAATGCCCTAGGTTTGCACTCTTGTTTCCCACAAGCGTCTGCTTTTGAAACTCTGATTTTCAGGCCTGAAGTGACTTTTTATTAATAATTTGATTTGTTCAAAAAATATATTTCTTCAATGAATCTTTAACCTAATCTTTAATGATATTCAAACCCTTAAAGTTCCTAATTCTACAAACACACAAGAAGAGAAGAAGGAATGTTGAATGTTAGGGCATGTGGATTTGCCTTGGTCAAACCCCTTTTTAGGTAATTAAAAAAAATGAAGGAATATAATGAAGCATGAAACAATGGAATTAGTACCTTTCCATGATGTTTGATCTTGAATTTATGCAACAATAGTTGAAGAATCTACCTTTGAATGTCTTAGGAAGCTATCTTGATGTCTTGCAATGATAAAACCCTAGCTTTCTTGACTTGAGAACATGATGAGTGATGAATGATAAAGAGTTATGACTTAAGACAAGTTAGGAGATTGAAAAATGGGGGGACAAACCCTTATTTATATACAATTCTACCTAAATTCCCAAAAATACCTCATCATAGGCTGACCTTAGGTCTTAAAGAATAAAAACCCGAAAGAAATTTGAATTAATTATGATTTTTGTGCCATATGGGACTAAGTCGCCCAAGATGGCAACTTATTCCACCTAGGAAATTTTGAGTGGATTTCAGAGATTAAGATGTATTAAATGTTGTTTATCAAGTTCTTCTTCAACAAGACACTTAATTAAGACCTGTAAATGCATAAAGGGGCCATTTAAATCATAAGAAAGGTGTAAATATTGATTACAAGCCTAAGGAAATTGATTTTTTTTTACAAGACTTTACAACACATTGAAATAGGTCTTGGTAAGTTTATTTAGGTGAATTATAACATTATGGTCTTAGAAAAGTGTGAAGATGTGTTAGAACACCTTACAACACTAAATCAAGGCCTCATTAAATCTAATTTATCATCAATTATTCCCAAATCAAGCAAAGTATACACTTTTTTGGAAACACAGACATACAAAACCAGTATCAAAAGTGAATCATCTTACTATAATAGATACACATTAGGATTTGAATGGCATCTAGTAGAAACCGAAGATAGGAGGTAGGAATTCATTTTGGCATACCAAGTCCTAGGAGGTTGTTTGAGGCCATAGAGAGATTTCCTAAGTCTACAAATAAAGAATGAATCCTAAATAAAACCTAGTGGTTATCCATGTAGATTTCCTCCTCAAGGTCTTCATGAAGAAATGCACTCTTCACATCCATTTGATGTATAGCCCATTCGTGTGCTATAGCTATAGCTAGTGTGAGTTGAATTGAAGCCATATTCACAACTAATGAAAAGTTTTCTATATAGTCAATGGGTGATCCCACAATAGTGGTTTACAATGTTTGGCCAAACTGGACACTGGAATTATTATTTTTAACTAAATCTTCACATTTGGGAACCTATAGCGGTTAAACCGTGAGGAATTTGAAGATGATGAAAACTAGACTCTCATCACATTTTGTCTGTAGATTCTAAAAATATATTTTTAAAAAATTTTGGAATCAGATTGCACTTCTTTTTCCATCTCCCACGAAAACTGGTTTTCTCCAAAAAACAACATTTTTTAAAAAGTGACTCACATCATATAACACATAACTTTTTTTCCATGAAGGATAAAATTCTAATTATTTTGAATTTAGATTTGTAACTCCGATATCTTGTGCTTCCACTTGGTTACATAGTTTTTTATTGAATATTTTTTCTTTAATCAAGTTTTGAAGTAAAACCAATTACAATTCAAACATAGCACGACCGTATAATGCGTAACCTTTTTGTATATATAAAAATTCTTTTCTTTTTTTTGGTTGGATCATGGACTTCAATATCTGGTGCACTCATATTTTTCAATTTTTTTTATAATCTTCTATTTTTCCACATGTGCAGAACATAGATCTTCATTTTTGATGAAAAAACCTATGTTTAATAAAACTAAAAAAACAAATACATAATAAAACCAAAACATATTAAAATTATATTCATTGGATAGCTCATTTTGAGGACTACTTGATGCTAGTTGGGTTTGTGAAGATTCCTCCATTTTCATCCTCAACCTGAGCTTTGAAGTGTAAAAATTTAGGTTTTTTTGTGAACAAGGTAAAAATCAGGGAAAAGGGGGGTTCGCTAGAACCACGTGGGTTCTAGTGAACCACAGGGGTTCGAGTGAACTATATTTCATCCATACCCCCTTTCAAAAAGGGGTTTTCATTTTTTTTGTCCATGCATGCATTAAATGGGTTCATTCGAACCCTAGTTCAAGCGAACCCTTTTTTGGTTCATTCAAACCAATGAGTTCATTTGAACCCCCAGAATGAAAATTTTTGGCATGGGGTCATTTTTTACAAGTTTTCCTTCCTCATTCAAATTGTAAACCACTTTTGTGGGTTTTCCCCAATGTCTTCTTAACTTATGAAAAACCTTTCACATTCAACCATGCTTTGTATTTATCAACTCACCCATCTTTTGTAAATTTAGTTTGATATATCCATCTACATTGAACTATCTTCCTTCCCTTAGGAAGTGAAGTCAAATCCCAAGTGTGATTTCAAATTAAGGAATCATATTCCCCATCTATAATAATATCCCACTCAGGTATTCATACCTCTCTAAATGTTTTTAGATTAGGAAAATGAAGTAAAGAAGGCATGTGTCCCCCTTGAAAATCTTCCTAAATATGGTTGTCATCTTCTTGATCTTGTACACATGTTTCTGCCCTATGTAGTGTCTAAGATATAAGTGAATCTAGTGTGAAAATATCAACTTCTAATGCAATCCTTGAACTGGATGAAGATGAACCCTCATCACTATCATCACTATGAAAAATAGAAGAAGATGTTGCACTAGGAAATTGCTAAGAATGACCTAAATAGTCAATATTGTAATAAGGATCTAGTGAGTCCATAATATGTTGAGAAATGTTTATAGTTTTAATAGATGCTTCTTGAAAATTAACACTTCTATCAATAAACAACGCATGTGTGGTAGGGTGGAGGAGGCAATATCGTTTTACACCATCTGGATATCCAATAAAGATGCAAGGTTTGGATTGTGGATCCATAGCTGTTTTATGTTCCTTTAGAATGTGTGCCATGACAAGAGAGCCAAAGACTATGAAATGATCAAATATTGGTTTCTATCCTTTCCAAGCTTTAAAGGGAGTGATACCCTTCAAGGATTTGTGAGAAACTCTATTCCAAATGTAACATACACAATTGGCTGCTTCTACCTAGTACGATCGTGTAAAATCTTAGGGTATGTGCAGGATAATGATGGGCCAAAAAGTGGTGATATGATGGGTATGTGTAGGGTATGTGGCTGACGACTTTATTTTACCCAAAATTGATGAAACGAAAAGGGTTTTTAAAAGAGATTCTTAGCTTTCCACTAATATAAATTATGTTTTACTTTGAATTTAATAAATAATTATTATTCATTTTCTATTTGAATTATGACTAAAGTCCTAATTGATAGGTTGATTGAAAAATATCTATAGTTTTCAAATGGTATTACATTTTTTGAATCTGAAACATGTGTCACATTCTATTCTTCACATACTATAGGATTAAAAAAAACAAATTAAATTTCATTAAGTTTTGACCAATTTAAGTTGGTTAGACATACGAGTTTTTATATTTTTTAAAAGTTGTAATAAAAATTCATCAATAATTATTTACTTGGAAAACAATTACGAAAAAATATGCATCACATTGAAACATGTGTCATCTACTTATATCTAAAATCTTATAAAAAAGTATTACCATTTTATTGTGGTTAAGGTGGTCAAACAAACACCTACTTATTTTTTCCCTTAAATTTAAGTACTATTGTATTGAAATTTCAAATAAACCTAGTAGTTTAGAAACTATATCCAATTTGCTACAGATTCTATTCTTACATATTTTTGAAATAATATAGATAGCTTATTCAATTTTTTACATTAAGTTGCCTAACTCTGATTTTTTTGAATTTTTCGCCACGTAAGGGCCTTTTTTTCAATGATGATCCCACACATACCCTTAATGAACCTATAGACATAGAAAATATACAGATTGATATTGCACACTTGATCCCGATCTACTAATATCGTTTCATTCTGAATTATCCCTCTATCTAACCATTTAATAGAATAGACTTATTTGATTAAAGTCATCATAATTCCCCTTTTAATTAAATAAATCCCTCAATTTAATTAAATCATCGTCTCTGTGTAATTAGCTAGGTCATTTCATCTTCCTATCTTTATTTAATTAAATAATCCATATTATTTGATTAAATTTCTAAAGTTCATCTAATTAAATTAAATAAATCAAACATTTATCTAATTTAATCTAACATCACCCCTTTTGGTTAAATAAATCAAAATATTTTTTTAACAAAGTCTTAATCATTTTCATCTCTTTTTGATTTATTTCAATCCTAAAATCTAAATCAAATGGTCAAAACAGCTAAATCTCCCCTTAAATTAATCAAATCCTGATTAATTTAATCCTAATCACTCAAATCCTCTAGATTTTGCAACTTGCACATGAAAATTAATTTAATTGTTTTATAAATCAACTATTTTCATTCAAAAAAGGCATCCAAATGGGAATATTCCTCAAATTTGAAATCTCCCCCCAAAATGAGTTGTCCATCCAACAAAGAATTTAAAGCTCTTACATTGCCTCTTACATGTCTCCCACTTGGCATTTAACTCATCTTTCATCCCCCCTAAACATGTCATTTCATCAAGTTCAAATTTCAAACTTGCACATTGATCAAAATGTGCTCAAGCTTCTTCCATTCACAGGTTGACAAGTGGCATCTTGCCATTGGATGAATGTTAGTCCCACATTTCTCTATTTTGGACATTCATCCATCTTGGCATTCTATAAATAAAGAGCTCATCTCCTCATTTGATCATCCACAAATTATGCAAAGTTATTATTCTAAAATATTTAGCCATTTTCATCCATCACCATTGAGTTCTTAGCTAGATTTTTTGCAGATTTTGGCTTGTAGCTCTCATCCTTCATTATCAAAGTGGATCAATCATCATCAACATATCAAGTTTTCATCTTAGGAATTGGGAAAGGGCCAATTTTCACATCAAATTGGCACCAATTCCCTCAAGGGATCATGTGTTTGCTTTTCTAATTAGGATTGAATCTATATTTTCTTGTTTTATTGTGTTCTTCCTTGTTTTCTTTCCTAATTTGAAGTTTGCAAATGGATTTCATGGGGAATCATTGTTCATGCTTGCAATTGATTAACTAATGTGTTTATTCTCTTTGTTTTATAGGTATTCAAATTGGGGTTCGCACATTTGGCACTAGAAGGAGGGCCTACCGGAAGATCAAATCACATTTTTTGAGAAAATTCTGTGGTTTTTAATGTTTTTGGTGTTTACAGCAAACAAAACTACTCACAGTCCAGCGTCGCCATACATAACTGCTCAAAAATTCAAACTGCACTGCTAGAATCAAAATGCACCACTCAAAAATCAAATTGTGCCGCTGGAGTCTCTAGAGTCGCCATATAGCACTACTACAAAATCAAATAGAGCCGCCATCACAAACAAAACCGTTTGGATTTCTTTCTTTTTCATGCAAACTTAAAATGCCCATATCTTGGTCATTTTTTAATCTTTTTCGAAGCTTTTTTTTTGAAATGGGGTAGAATTTCATAAGCTATCCAATGATGTAGGTTATTATAAATTTTGATATAGATGAATTTTTCAAATTTTCACTAAACATTTTTCAAATCATAATGAAACTAGGTCTAACTTTTAGGGTTTTTATCCTTACTCATCTATCTAACCATCATATCTTCTTGTTTATTGATTTAATTTGACATTTGGAGCTTGTGTTGCAGGTTTTGAAGGATAAGGGAGCATGGAAGTCAAAGAAAAAGAATTATCACATCATTGTAACAAGTGTTTTTAAACACTTTGGAAAGAAATTATAATCCCTCTTCTAAGGATTTTCTATCTTTCAAGTTTTTAGAATCTACTAATTTTGTTTGGGCTCTAAAAATAATCTTTCAATTTTTGCTACAAAGGGTTTAAAATGAACATTAGGACTCAAATCTATTAAAGTTTGTTTTTGGGATTAAAAATTGAACAAAACAACTCTCATTCGTCCTTTGGTGCTTTAAAAAGAACCCACAATTACTTTGTGGACTTAAAAGGAAAAAGTGCACAACTTTGTTTTGTGATTGCTTACTTAAACTAACATCATCAAAAAAGGACGTATACGCTTCTCTTACGCTTTATAGCCATCTTGAGAATCAAAAGGCCTTTTTTGTGATCTTAGGTTGAGATAAAGTAATCACCTCCACACTTCATTTTGGGTTTAAAAATTGAACAAAACATTGTGCGAGTGTGAGTAGAGCATTATTGCATACACTCTCTCTCTTTGTGTTGCAAACAAAGATTGATCAAGTTACATATATTGTCTTTACTCGCTTTTGTTTATCTTAGAGGGCCTGCCTTGGGGAAAAAGTACTCACCCAAGTGAACGACTCAACCGGTAACACTCTAAAGCCAAGAGTATTTCCAATCAGGATATAATTATGGGTATTGGAGTAAATTCCAATATCACACAGTTGGCCCCGATGAGATGGATCTGAAAAGGGACTCTCGCCATATGGTTCAATCTCCACAAATGAAAAGTTTGAACTAAAACCCTTGCTTGTAGTAACCAGCTAGTCCATCCAACGAGTTTATCAAAGTTGTGCATTGGAACTTAGATTCCAAGAAGTTACTTGCTATGTCTGATCTTGGTTAAAGTATAGATGTTAAAACTTCATTCTTAACATACCTTTATAATCTTTCCTTGGTTGCATGTAAAATCATCTCTTCTACTACGAAGGGTTGAGGCAAGCCCACCAAGAAAAACGTACCAATTGAGCTAGGATGTTATATTGCTTATGAGTCAAAACACTTTGCTTGTTCAAAAACATTTTGAAACAAACACTTAACATCCTCATCAAAATTTCAAACCCTTTAGGAGCCAAATACAATTGACCAAATTCATGTGTTATTGCTTGCCCTTGGGATTCACATCCTTAGAGGTTTCTAAACACTTGAACTTACATCTCAATTTTCCTACTAAAGCTCAACAATAGGTAACCCTTGCCTTGGATTCATCAAATTTCCACATAACATACTTTGTGGGATTTGAATAAATTAGGACATTGGACATCTAGTTTGGAAAACCTAATCAAAGAAGTGTCTATGGTAAAATAAATTCACTAATCAAGATGAAATCAATTGAACCCCACACATGTGCTTGTTTATCTATTGTCTTATGGTCTTTTGAGCAAACATTGATCTTTTGGTTTGAAGGGAAAAGCATGTTTTTCAAAACCTTGGCCTTGTAAACAAGTCATTCTTAGGTTCATTTAGGATCAAAATCAAACACTTCGTCCATTTCAAACATTTATCATGCCATCCCAAAAGCAACTTTGTAGCTTTGGAAACATCATTATCTAGACTTGGGTACATCCTTCAACCAAATCAAAAATCACCTTGTTTAATTAAGAGTATGGGAATGCATCCTTTCTCATACCTCTAGTTAAATTAGCACACCTTTGAACAAGTTTATCCTAAAGATCACATCCAACATCTTAAGGTTTACAAATTCATTATCCAATCAAAACCAATCAAAATCAAATCCTAAAGTCTAGCATTGATCCAAAGTTCCTAAGAAAAACAACACCCATATCATTCACCCTTTTCATCCTTCATCTCATCATTGGTCCTAAACACCTTAGAGGTCACTTTTGCAACAAATTCAAAACACAAGAAGAACATGGAATATAAACTTGATCCATACATCATAAGTGATCTAAACCAACCAAATTATCAAAGCCTCACAATGTCAATTGATTTTCAAAACTCACATTTATACAATCCATACATGGGATCATTATCTCCTACAAACCTCAATGGTACAACAAATGTGAGTATGCCTAGTCAAAATTTTTGGAACACCTTTCTCGATGGTAGATTTAAATCCAAGTCCAAACCTACAAATCTATCAACCAAACACTCAATGCATGAGCCTTCAAATGAACAACATCATCCCATCAAATTCCTACATGCCAAATGTGAATGTACCAAGTACAACTTTACAAAACATGAACATTTTAAATCCAAACGTGGTAAACTTTGGGATAGATATGTTTGCAAATCATACAAATATTGTTCAAAGTCCAAACAAGGTGTTAACGACTCCAAGTCAAGGTAACACCATGCAAAATCAAAGTTACCTAAATCAAGGCAATGTGATTCCCAACATCAACAATGTTCAATTTCAACCCATAATGCAAAATCTGAACATCATCCCAAGTCAAAACATTGACCAAAATCAATTTGTCCATGATCCCATGCAAACACCAAAAGTGTACATCCCAAATCTAATTGAACAAAAGCCAAATCAAGGGATTCAAATTCAAAATCAAGATCAAATTTCACTAGAGCAACTTGCTTCACATGCCAAACTAATTGAATTATTCAGCCAAGAGATATCCTCACTCCAAAATCAATACACTCTTCCATTGGTTAAACCATGTCATCAAAGCGTTGAGTTGTGTCTGCAACCACATCAAGAACAAAATCTCCAATGTCAAGAGGTTAGATATCAAGATCAACATCAACAACAAACCCAATTACCCCATCTCGAAGATCAATCACCACATTTTAAAGATCAATCACCACATCTACAAAATCAACCACCACCAGGTCAATTCAAAGTGCAAATCTCACAAAGTAACAAATGAAAATACACACCACTTGGGAGACCAATCGAATCAGTCCTGCAACAATTGGTACAAGAAAATCTCATCAAGCTCCCCATCTATGGGAACTATCAAGAATCCCTAGTTAAACTACCAGGGTATAACGAGGAGCACCATTGTGATTTCCACAAAATAAAGGGACACACAACATCAAGTTGTATTCGACTCAAAAATATCATCCAAGACCTTATTGATCAAAATATAATCAATATTGGGGACAATGATCAAGATCTATCCATCAATGAACACCTTGAAGATGTTTCCACCTCATCCAATGATCAAATTAACATACATCAAGAATCACTTTTCAATCATGATCAAAATCCACCAACAATACCCAACAATGATCCAATTCAAGAAATGTCAACATCATTTGACCCTATGGTTGAAGACATTGAAAATCCCTCCACCTCAATTGTTGAAAACAATGATCAAGATCTCTCCATCAATGAGCACCTTGAAGATGTTTCCACCCCATCTGATGATCAACTCACCATACATCAAGAGCCACTTTTTAGTGATCTATTTCAAGAAGTGTTAGAATTATTTGATCCCATGGAAATAATATATGATCCATCGACCAATGATCATATTGAAAATGTCTCTACATTTCCTTATGAGTTAGATGACATATCTCAAGAATTTATTCCAAAGCATGATCAAAATCTTTCACCAAGGTCTAGCAATGGTCCTTTCCAAGACATGTTGACCCCCTTTGACCTCATGATTACAGATACTGAAGGAATCCTCAACTCGACACTTTATCCAAGCCCACTCAAAGATCAAGAGGATAATTAACCACTTTCTGTTCCTAATGAATATATCCTAGAACCCTTTGTAAGCAATCCATCATTTGAAATTGACCCATGTCAAGAATTCGATCCAAAGCATGTCGAAAGCAATTCTAAAATCATTCAAGATCAAGAGTTTGTATCTCCAAGCTACTACAATGGTCTAATGGATACTCTCCTATATATACAAGATGATCATATCCACATAGCACATAATCCATATACCCATGAGATGCTTTCTTTGGGTGGACATGTAGATGATCTTCATTCAGAACAGGATTCCTTTACTCTTAACATTAATACACAAAAAGAGAAGGTTACTGATTCCTATAGTCAAACTAAGTTGTCAACATCAGGATCAAATATATCCCAAACTAAGACTGAGGAAATCATGAATACAAATATCCAACATTATCCACTTAAGTAGGTCAGACAGAACAAGATATTTCAGAGTTAGCAGACCAGAAAATTGAAATAACATCATCGACAGTGGTCGTTTATCAGAGAATGCATTCTAAACAGGAAACCTCAAAACAAGCAGAATCAAGGAACGAAGGTGCCACTACCACCATACTGGGGGAAACTATGTCTCAAGCAAACGTCAACATAGGGAGCACAAAGAGTCTTTATGATGAAACTAGTGTCAATACTACAACCAACCACGTCATGAATCTTCATCCACCCATTACCCCATCCACAAATTCGGACCAACATCAAATGAAGGATGTGAATCAAATCACAAAGAAAATTATCAAAGCAAAAGAAACTAAGAAGCATATTGGACAAATCAAATACACATGGATACCAAAGAATACAAAGAAAGATTATCCCTATCAAACTCCATTAGTCAAAGAAACTATGGGGAAAAATAAAAAAGGGAAAAGTATCCATCAAAGATGTCCACAAAATCAAAAGCAAGCTTTTCAAGTGATGTACAAAGTGTATCAAGCAGTTGGTCCTAATTCCATGCACACTTTCATATCCACCCATCATTGTTCATCTTCCCAAGTTTGGAGAGTCAAAGGTTCCAAACTGTCAACCAATCCATCATTTATCTCTAAACACACTCCATCCACACCTCCACACATGATATTTGATTCTCACATTGAACATGTATTGGAAACAATCCTTTATCATAAGGATTTAGAAGGCACTCTATCGTGATGTGTGCACAAAGACAAAGTCAAGTCCAATATCAATGAAGCAGATCAAGAATCTCAAAATTTGTATTCAAGTGCATGTATCTTAGCAAAAAAACTTCTTTAAGCAGGCTATCAATAGCACATCATGACAAAAGCATCTACATCAACAACACCTTCTAGTTCAACATGAGCTTTAAATATTTCATAGAAAAATCCAAAAAATAAAAAAATATGAAAATACAAAAAAATTAGAAAAAGGATTGAAAACAGTAAAGAAAAAAATCATCCTCTAGTGAAAACCACTTCAGTGGCGCAATGGGTAGGTACCATGATGAAAACTTGGCAAAAAGGCATCATGTGTAGAATCGAGCATCTATGTGCACTAGTTCAGGTGAAAGCATCTTATCCCATCCATAATAAATCCAACATTCCATCCATCTCATCCATAATAAATCCATTCATCCATTAACCATTTATCCAATCCATCTTTATCCATCTGCATCCATAGTCCAAATTATCTTGATCTTGGTAAAAGTTTGGTGCACACTTTACGCTTGCTTACAGTAAACAACTTGACATGGGTCATTTTCATTGATCCTATCCTACCCAACATTATCTAAGCCATGAAGCATTATCCAAATGAGCATTCTTTATCTGGACACCTTATCTTATCACAAGATAATCCATATCCCTCAATCCATACACCTATCTGAACATCCACACATCACATTCCATACATTACTAGACACTGGGGGCAGATTTTCACATCTTGCTTTGGGAATAAATCTTGATCTATATCCTCCAACTTATGTGGTGATCCGAACATTGACAAATGTGAAATAAAATTGGTCCACCACTTGTGAGAAAAAAAATCCAAATCACTAGCCCATGAAATATTTTGACGAGAAGACATTCCTTATCAATCTTCATCTTTCATCAAACATCAATCCAAACAATCACTATTATTTGCATCTAATGTGTGCTTCAACATCACATCAAATCATCCAAAACATATTTTGTTCCAAACCAAGCTTCATCAATCCTGTTCAATCAAATCCAATCAATCCTACATCATCTTGGGATATCCTTCCCCATCATTGTGTTGTTTAACACTATCCTTGCATTGTTGTAGATCCTCAACAATGTTATCATCATCAATCCCCCATCATCTTGGGATATCCATCCTAATCCTTGTGTTGCTTAACACTATCCTTACATTGTTGTGCATCCTCAACAATGTTATCATAATCAATCCATCGATTCGATTAATCAACCTTTGCTTGGTTTTCAAAAAAATCCCAAACAAACCACTGATATCATCACACATATCCATATCCAAATCATCAAAATAATGCAAAAATCCAAAAACATCCAAAACATATCAAAATCCAAAAACATCTATAAAACAGAAAATATCAAAAACATGATATCTGAACTACATCATCTCTGAGCTTAAACGTTGGCGAGGCCAATCTTTGATTAGCCCCCGAGACATCAAAATCCAAAAAATTCAAAAAAACATCAAAATCCAGAAACATTCAAAAAACATCAAAATCCAAAAAAAATCAAAAAACACAAAATCCAAAACATTCATAAAATCTCGAAAAACCCCAAAACATCAAAAATTCAAAAATCAAAACATTTGCAAAATTTTAAAAATACCAAAAACAGCCTCAAAACATTCCAAAATGTACGAAAAAAATCTAAATATTTGAAAAAATCCATCTGCTCATCTCGCTTTCACTCAAATAATCAATCATCCATAATAAACTGATTTTCACCTTCATCCTTTGGCAAAACAAATAGAAACAACCACAACAATCAGCAAAAAAAAGCAAACTTCAAACACAAAATCAAAATCAAAGCAACAAACCGTTAATCGCAAAATCAAACTCTTGATCATTTTCAAACATGTCAGTCAACCTTATATCAACAAACTATCAATCAACTTATCAAACCATCATCATCCTATACAATGCATTTCCTAGGATATATCATTTCGACAATGGGCATCATTTTAGATATCACCTTAGATTCTTATCCTATCAAAACACATCCCTTTGGCTAAAGGTATGAAGAACATTGGCTTGTTTGTGTTCTTGATCTTTTCTTTTGGTTTATCTTATTGTGCTCATTCCAAGGACCTCTCAATGATGTCCCCAACGAAGGGATTTAGAGCTCGATAGGAATGGGGCAACGATCATTATCTTTTTATCTATTGTGCTTGTTGGACGTTCTTGTAATATAACTTGGCGAATACTTGCTTTGTTAGGTATGTCCTAGCAAGGTTTCTGTATGTCAAGTGTGAACAAGAATAATCCTATATGTATGTTGAGTCAAATTCCATCACATTAGGTACAACACCATCCTGGTTCTTTATACCCTGATGCATCGTGCCTACATGTGTTATCAAACATAAGGTAATTGGCCCTTTGAAAATCCCAACTCCTCGGCAAGAAATCATCATCATCATCATCTCATGTCTTGTTGGAATCTCTTATTTTTTTCTATCTCTTTCTTTTCATGCTAACATGGTACCATGACAGTTAATCATAAATCATCGATAATGCATGCATCCTGTATCCACAAACTGCCAACATACTGCATAATGCATATCATACCATATAGAAAGCATTAATCATACCACATGCATTCATCCCCATCATTGCATAATATAGATTGGTTATTCTAAACATCTCATAAACCATACATTTATCACCTATTTGCATAATCATAAAAGCATCATCATATCATATCATGTGCATCCATATCATCCATGCATCATCATATCATCCATTACATATAAACATCATAATCATCTCATCATTAATAATGTCACTGTCATGGTACAAATTAGGATCAACTGGGTTAATATATCAAAATAGGCATAAGGCTACCCATGGTTGAGACTGTCTACATCATCAAATCTGTCTACATCAAATACTTGATTTGAACTAATCTTGAACCTCTTTGTCGAGAGATCGACCCTCAAATCAAACCTCTTCGCCTGCTCTCTCGAGGGGCAAGTATACCAGCATAATTCTTTTCGCTCGGGCAACAATGGGGCATCCGAAAAAGAAAAAAAAAGATCAGAGAATTTTTTACTTTTGATCATGGCAAGATTATTCTTTGAACCAACGCAACAAGTGCACTGCTTCAAAGAGGGGAAAAATGTAGACATAGAAAATATACAAATTGATATTGCACACTCGATCCCGATCTACTAATATCGTTTCATTTTGAATTATCCCTCTGTCTAACCATTTAATAGAATAGCCTTATTTGATTAAAGTCATCATAATTCCCCTTTTAATTAAATAAATCCCTCAATTTAATTAAATCATTGTCTTTGTGTAATTAGCTAGGTCATTTCATCTTCCTATCTTTATTTAATTAAATAATCCATATTATTTGATTAAATTTCTAAAGTTCATCTAATTAAATTAAATAAATCAAATGTTTATCTAATTTAATCTAACATCACCCCTTTTGGTTAAATAAATCAAAATATTTATTTAACAAAGTCTTAATCATTTTCATCTCTTTTTGATTTATTTTAATCCTAAAATCTAAATCAAATGGTCAAAACATCTAAATCTCCCCTTAAATTAATCAAATCCTAATTAATTTAATCCTAATCACTCAAATCCTCTAGATTTTTCAACTTGCACATGAAAATTAATTTAATTGTTTTATAAATCACCTATTTTCATTAAAAAAAGGCATCCAAGTGGGAATATTCCTCAAATTTGAAATCTCCCCCCAAAATGACTTGTCCATCCAACAAAAAATTTAAAGCTCTTATATTGTCTCTTACATGTCTCCCACTTGGCATTTAACTCATCTTTCATCCCCCCTAAACATGTCATTTCATCAAATTCAAATTTCAAACTTGCACATTGATCAAAATGTGCTCAAGCTTCTTCCATTCACAGGTTGACAAGTGGCATCTTGCCATTGGATGAATGTTAGTCCCACATTGCTCTATTTTGGACATTCATCCATCTTGGCTTTCTATAAATAAAGAGCTCATCTCCTCATTTGATCATCCATAAATTATGCAAAGTTATTATGCTAAAATATTTAGCCATTTTCATCCATCACCATTGAGTTCTTAGCTAGGTTTTTTGCAGATTTTGGCTTGAAGCTCTCATCCTTCATCATCAAAGTGGATCAATCATCATCAACATATCAAGTTTTCATCTTAGGAATTGGGAAAGGACCAATTTTCACATCAAATTGGCACCAATTCCCCCAAGGGATCATGTGTTTGCTTTTCTAATTAGGATTGAATCTATATTTTCTTGTTTTATTGTGTTCTTCCTTGTTTTCTTTCCTAATTTGAAGTTTGCAAATGGATTTCATGGGGAATCATTGTTCATGCTTGTAATTGATTAACTAATGTGTTTATTCTCTTTGTTTTTCAAGTATTCGGATTGGGGTTCACACAAAACCTTAATCATGACCAAAGCATTTATTTTAAGAGGAAGCACTACTTTGATCATCACTAGTTTTTGATGCTACACAATTCAACTCCTAAATATTTTATGGTGAGATTTTAGTCTCCCCACAAAATTAGGTGTAAAATCAAATGAATACAATCATCATCATTATCATTACAAGGTGATGGTTCAACTTTTGAAAATGGAATCAAAATATTAAGAGAGTTGGAAGTGTTCTCCTCATATTCGACTTATAAATTATAACTTTTTGCATCCACTTTAACTATATGTATCTTGTTACTATGTGCATACTTCATCTCACAGTGAAGAGTAGGCAGGACTCCCTTCATGGCATGAATCCATAGTTTACCAAGGAGAAGATTGTATGAAAGAGGTTATGGCATGACATGGATAAGGGTAGGAAAGATCATGGGTCCTACATTAATGGGTAGTGTGATTGTCTCCAATGGTTTCCTTACAACATTATCAAAGCCATAGATAGAAATATTATCCAATTTTATTAGATTCTTACCCACACCAAGATTATCTAGAAGACTAATGCTACAAATATTAAGACCTGATCCATTGCCAAGATTGAGAAAATTACTAAAATGAATTTACTAAACATTGGTTTTTTGTATTTTTTATAACCATTATTTCCTTTAATGCAAGATAAATGAACCCCCTCCTTAGTTTCCATCATAAGAATGTAGGAACTCTATGAATTCTTTCTATTCTATATATGTGAAAAGGTTTATGTTAGTGTGAAAAGAGACATTGTCAAACTAGTTAGCTATTAGCCTACTTAGTAGATTCCTATTTACACTACACTTAAGCTCACTTAGAGGACATCTAGAGGTGTTTCTCACCTCATGTGGTTGAGACAAGTGTTCTCACTTTGTGAGAAACCTCTTGCATGATCACTTTCCACTCACTACAACACACGTCATGTGAGTTAACGAGTGTTCAATCTATGAAGGGCTCACTAATCATTGTGTTTCACATGACCACCTTCATCTCATTGCCTATATAGGCAAGCTTTGTACTCATTACCTCTTGGGTTAACTAAATACAATCTTATGCATTGTTCATGTGCTTGTATGCTATCTCCTAAATCTTCCTAATTCTAATATGGTATCAAAGTAGGAAGGAGACATTTAAAAACCATTAGGTGAACAAATACAATGTATTTTGATAAATTTTGTTGCTCTCTTTATTAAAATTTATAGGGAACTCGATTGACCCCACTCCTGTGGCATAATCTCTACTCAAAAATTTGTGACACCTCTGCTTAGAGGAACAATTTTTTGCATACGAAATTGTAGCTGGTTTATCATCGTTCTTTGGTGGAGATTATTTATGGTCTCATTTGCCTACAAATCTAGGCATCGACCTTCACTTGCCATGCCTCTTCTTGCTAACAATCTACAGGAAAATAAAAGGTTTGAACCTCGATTTGGAGGATGTGAGGCACAATTTGCATGAGTTTTTGATTTGTTTTAAATTGCAAGGGATGCCTAGGAGAGGAAAGATCAGTAGTGAGTGATGCCTCAAATCTACAGTGGAAGTTATTGTTAAATTGACCAAAATCTACAATTGGTTGGTGGCATTGGTGTGTGAAGCTGCAGTGCAAATCTGTTATTGGTGTGAAGGAGTTGTTGCAGACACTCCATTGAATTCTCCACTTGGCAAGTCAACCTGGTGAACAGGCCTCAAATGCTCCACACTTTGAGGAGTGAAGTAGGCATGGTAGACTCCTAAGAGGATTGTTCACAGCTTGTGTGGTTGAGTCTTGAAATTTTCTCCACATGGCATAATTTTCCTATTTTGACTATAGTCAATTGCCCACTAGTTCTTTCCAGTCCATGAGGGTTTAATTATTTTCTACTTTCCTCTCTCTAACTTTTTAAAATATTTGATTTTTCTAAACTTTGTAAATGCAAATTTTATTAGTGTAAATTTGCAATATGGTGAAAATTTAATTTTTTAAACTCTATTCAATGATGGTGATTTTGCACTAATATATAAAGTGCCTTTTTTGACCATCATTCTGGTATGCAAATATATGCACTAAAATAAAGTGCCAAACAAAGGAGGAAATCATAAATATTAAAAAGGGGGGGTGTCAAAGAGTTGTGATTAAAAATCCACTTCAAATTTCTTTCAATTTTCTAAAAATTTGAAAATCACAACTAGGAATGGAGCTGAATCAACAAAAGGAGCAAAATTTAGTTAAGGATAAAGAAATTTACGAGGAACAAAATCACAAAAAGAGGAAAATATGAATTTTTTTTTTAGAGGATAGGTTTTTCCCATTGGGTTTTCTATCTTTCTCCATCATTTGTAAAATACTACATTATAAATGAGTACCTTATCAAACCTTGTTGTCGAGACTCATATCTTCAGTTTTTAGCTTACTCCCTAAGTATCACTTAAAGGGGGGTGTTAGTGTGAAAAGAGACATTGTCAAACTAGTTAGCTATTAGCCTACTTAGTATATTCCTATTTACACTACACTTAAGTTCACTTAGAGGACATATAGAGGTTTGTCTCACCTCATGTGGTTGAGATAAGTGTTCTCACTTTGTGAGACACCTCTACACCTCTTGCATGATAACTTCCCACTCACTACAACACATGTCATATGAGTTAACAAGTGTTCAATCTATGAAGGCTTAGCCAGTCATTGTGTTTCACATGACCACCTTCATCTCATTGGCTATATAGGAAATCTTTGTAGTCATTATCTCTTGAGTCAACTAAATACAATCTTATGTATTTTTCATGTGCTTGTCTTCTATCTCCTAGATCTTCCTAATTCTAATAGTTTATATCAATAAAAATTTATAACCACCCCTACTAAAAAATTATATTAGCACTACATTAAAAAATTCTTTCATGACTTAGAATCTCTAAAAATTCAAATAAATAAAATCTCTAAAAGAATGCATATAATCTTATGTATATAATAATTTTTTGGGAAAAGGGCAATGTTAATTTGTACATGCTTTCAAGTAGTGGCCTTCAACATATTTCAAGATTTGATATTTTTAGTGCTCATTAGTTTAGTATGTATCTATATTTTTATAGAATTGATGAAATTTTAATTAATTCAATTAGATGCTATTGATATGTATGTGTTATTGGTGACATGATGATATTTAACAATTACATAATGCAATTTGCATATAATTGATTATGTCATATTTCAAAAAAAAAATTCTATTTGAGTGTCACAAATAAAATAAAAAATGAGTAGGTTTTGAAATGAAAATATTTAAAAGTCCCGAAAATGACTAAAGATTACTCTCATTGAATTGATAAGGAAGTATAACACTAATTTATTGATAACTGAATTATGGGTGAAGGAAATATTTTGATTTTTTTTTTCATTTTTAAGAGGATTCCAACACTTACTAATTTGAAATACCATCAACACTTAAATACAAGTTTGTAGTAAAATAATTCTTTTTCTAATCTCTAATATTAACAAATGTGAAATAAATAATATTTATTTTTTATGAAAAATCTTATATTGTTGAAATGAAATTATTTTAGATTTTACGATCCATTATTTGAATATATGAGTATGAACATATGGATACATTTAAAAGTCATCTTGTCTAAATTTAGCACCAATAAAATGCATACATGTCTCATTCCACTTACAATATCAACCTTGGATTCAATCAATATGTTATATCAAAACTCCTATAATGGTCAAATTATAGTGCAAGCAATTGAAACTAACCAATAATGCATACAATAGAACCAAAAAAGATTCATCTTCATAGATAATTAATTGGAAGTGCCTATTATACATGAAAATTAATATAGATTCTTTTTTATTCAAGGGGTAAACGCTTTTGACCGGAGCTATGAACCGGATACAACCATTCAACAATACCACCCCAACGGGGTTTGAACCTTGGTGGCAGGAACAACAATGCCACCAATAAACCATCACACCATGCCAATACCGGCGAAAATTAATATAGATTCATTGTATATATTCTTTAAACATTTTAAATATAAATATATAAATACATGCATACTATTACAAAGTTAGTTTGTCTAAATTAGACACCAATAAAATATAGATGATCTCATCTCACATAATTATAAAATCGTATTGGATACAATCTCATCAATATGCAACTTTCCACCTTCTTTCATAACTATAATACCATTGTAATTAATATTATATAGGGTATATTAATGATGCATATGTATTTTAATATTATTACAATAAGTGTGCTTATTTTTTGAATGGTTTGGTCAACCTTTCTATAATATATGTTTGCATTATACACAAGATATTTTAATTGTATAAGACTATAACAAAAAAATAATTTATTCATTATTTTGAAATAACTATACCATGCTTCTATGAAGATGCACTGTTAAATAGAAAATAAAAAACTTCAAACTTTTGTAGTTGAGATTTATTGTATCTATTTTTTCTATATTTATTTAATTAAACATCAATATTAATAAATTCCTCTAGTTGAAACTTATTGTACCTATTTTGTGTGTATTCAATTGATTATTAATATTAATAAATTATAATATATTGGAAGTCACTTTTTTAATACATGAAGAGGGCCCTAAAAATTTTAAAAGAGAACATAAATATATAGTAGTATGTTGATGTGATAATTAGCCGATAGGCTATTTGTTTGAAGTTTCTACTAGGATTTTCATTAACCTAGTCATGAATATGATTTATCAGTGCCGAAAATCTCTCGACCGGCAAGGACTTCCCTGGGGTTTTTTATGAGGACATGGAGCTTGCTAATTATGTGGGTTGGTGGTGGTGGAGTTGGTTGCCTTGATAAACGGAAGGATAATGGTGCTTGTGTTTGCTCAAATGAGGCTTAATGCATCTTGTTGTTGTTGTATGATGGCATGGGAGGAAGTAAATGCAATATTCAATGTTGTAGTGTGGGAAAGTGTACTTTGAAATGTGCCAAAAAATATATTGATGAAGTTGTATTATCGAAAGAGATATTGTAGTGTTTGTTTAATAACATACTATTGTAAAAATCATCGCCTTCGGCTCTGTAGTTAGTTTTATAGTAGACTATTATAAAAATTGTCGGCTTCAGCTCCGTTTTATAGTAGATTGGAGGGTTTTAAAACTATTGTTCTTTGGAATCTGTAAGTCATTTTACATTGGTATTTTGCATAAATGATTAATTTATTGTTCATGTTTTCTTGTTATATATGTTTGTATCTTTAGCGTTATACCCATTTTGGAGACTTCAAAGAGATTATGGCTCTGTATGGATGGAGAAATTGTAGTTAAATCTTCTTTCTTTTGTCAAAAAATATGGTTAGGGTTAGTAATTTTTTTTCCCCTCATTTATTGTTTGTAGTTATCTTTGTGCATCTTTGGCAAATTATACCCATTACCATAGGAGCAATTGTAGTTAAATATTCTTTTTTTCATCAAAAAATATGGTTACGGTTAGTAATTTTATTTCCCTTCATTTACTGTTTTAATTATATCTCTGTGCATCTTTGGTGTTATACCCATTAACATAGGAGCAATTGTAGATTAACATAGGAGTATTGGTGTTATACACATTAACATAGGAGCAATTGTAGATTAACATAGGAGTAATTGCATATATATATATATATATATATATATATATATATATATATATATATATATATATATATATGCAGAGGGTTAGTATGAAACCATAAACATATTCGAGATAAAATTATTTTAGTGGTTATTAAGTGTTATTCTAATAGCTCTTTTACAATTTTTCTATTTGTCTATAATATTTACTACTCGGTAATGTAGCTCGAATTTTCAATGAAGTCTCTAGCGTTATACCCATTTTGCATAGATTATTGCTACCTATTGGCTTTAGGATTTCTATTTAATGTAGCTTTTCATTCATCTATGTTGTATCAATATGTTTCATGATATTCTTTTTTTGTCATTTGTTTGAAGTTCCTCGTAACAAATTGTTCTTCATGATAATATTTTGTTTTTAGTTCCCCATAACAAACTATTGATTATCATAGTTATCCTCTTCTATTCTCCATATTTTATTCATGATATTTTTTTTACTCATCTATTTGAAGCTCCATATAACACACTGTTAATTGTCATGGTTATCTTCTCTTGATGGAATGTGTTATATGTCTTGTATCAATATGTTGCATGATATTGTTTTCTCCTCATCTATTTGAAGTTCCCCATAACCAATTGTTATTCATTTAGTGCCAAGTAATGTAGCTTCAATTTTCAATTAAGTTTGTGGCATTGTTAGGTCTCAAAAATGCTCATTGGAAAACCAAAAGAGGTTGCCAGGCTCTTGGCATGTTTTAGGCTAACGAACAAGGCCAAATGGTGTATTTGAACCTTCTTCTCTTTAGGATTTGCTAGACCTAGGTGGGTGTACCTATGAAAATGAAGTAGACTTAAACTATGAGTTTCCTACTTGAGCAATCTATCCACAATGGCAATTGGAAGTGGAGAGATGAAAGCTTAATTTGGTATAAATTGTATAAGAAATATCAAGGTGAGGTTTAATATGTTTAGTTAATGGATGTAAAATTTTTAAACAAATTTGATGAAACTAAAAGATGAAATGGATAAGACCAGTGCCTTGTTGGGTGAATGGATTCAAATGAAGATATAAATTATATGACTTGTATTGGCTGCAACTCAAACTGTTTTGCACACTTATGTTGTATAAATGTGCAAGAAAGTGATTGAAAAACTCTACTTATGGATCCAACTAACACAACCACGTTACTTATGATTTACCAAAAGGATTTTAATCTTTTCTTGAAAGAACCAATTGAATAAATCATACAGGATCAACAGATAATACAAAATTGGAGACAAAATGGCAATTCTAATTATATGGCTCTTCTTATTGATATAAATAACACTCCTAGATTTATGTGGTTGACTAAAATAATTTTAATTCTTTTGGAGAAACCAATTAATCATATCACACAAGAATAGTAAATGCGCATTGATAAATTGAATATATACTTGATATACCAATTTTTATAAGGAAATATTAAATTGGAGACAACCAGATAATTCAATATTTTCAACAAACAATTGATACCAATATAAAGCCACAGAATGAGAGATATTTCATTAATTTCCTCAAAATTATATCTGCAACATAGTTTTTGAAATGAAAACATTATGGAAGCTTTTTGTTGTCTATCTATCCCTATTCGCCTATATCTTTTTATCACTATGTAATTGACTTATATATCAAAACTTTGGAGATGATGCACCCCTTCGTAAATGTCTTTTGAAACTCAACAATAACTAACAATAATTAAACATAGGCAATTAGGCTCTGGCAAGCCACAAATGGACTTTAGTAACATAATCTAAATATTCTAGCCTCAAGTGAGTATCGACATCATCCGTGGCATTTCTCACAGTGATGATCTCCATGTTTACCATTTTCTCTGAATGCTCAAATGACTTGTCTAGTGTTGATTCTCCATTTTTGGCTACCTCCAAAGCTTTATGCAATATCATCTTGCACTCCTTTATCCACTTGTCCTAACCTTTTAGTTCTCCATTATTTTCAAATATTGCAAGCACTATATGCTTTGTAACATCAGTTAATCCTTTCTCATCTACCTAGAATTCTTCATAATAGTCCTTGTGTTTCTTCACTATCTCCTCAACATTTATAATAGCCCTGCTATTAGAAACACCTTCCTGTTGCATTTCCTACAACTTCTCCTATATTCGGTCATTTATTATTATATGATTTTGAATTGTGGCTCGATTTTTGGAATGGATTGACCATAACTTATTCATCCAAATCATCAAATTAGCATGCCTTTTTTGTAATGTTGCAGAGATTGTATCAAACCTTGCTTTATCTACATGATTCTGTACATATGATCCCTCACCCTTATCCTTTGATTGTGAAATCTCCCCTTGAGTTAGTAACTTAGTAGATTCCTTCACTGTATTTTTAACCATATCCTTCCGATAATCATTCTCCTTAAGTATCCTTTCATTATTCATTTTATACGTATAATTATATCCTTTTCTTTAATCAATATTTGTATTTGAGCTTTATTTAATTTAGAAACATTGATTCCAATCTCAACTATAGCTACAAGATGATCCTCTCCAAATTTTAGTGTCATGACATGGCTGAAAGCTTTTTCAATGTCAATAATTACAAACTTCTTATGTGGTGGGTACAAGGCTTAGATCATGAGGGAACCTTCATTGGGGTTATACCTTGATCTTGTGTAGACCTCTATAACTCCTTTAGGGCCAAGCTTGTGTGTAGGATTGTTATTTTACAAAAAACTGTCAAAACCAAGAGCAAAATTTAGATACAAACCTAGAAAAATTATTACACCTGACTCCTCCAATAATTTTCTTCCAAGCTTTGGAGTCATATATTTCACCTCATTTTCTACACAATGTTAAATTATTCAGCAGAACTGATCATCATTGTTTGGTGTTATGTTTCCAATAGATTCTCTTATTGATTTTCCCTTCTATTTGTACAAGAAGGCTCTAAATTTTGGAGACTTTACAAATTCATCATCATCAATAAAGGATCTTTAAACCATTTTCCTTGTGTTTGTGTCAGAACCCTCTTCAATTTCTAGCTCTCTAAGAGTAGACTTACAATCAGGACTCAATTTTCAATCTAGATATTTTATCAGTTTGGCCCTAAGATTCCTCATCATCAGATGACTCCTCACTAGAAGATAATAGTTATGCTTCTTGTATCTCTTTTATCCTTTGTTCTACTAATCTATTATATTCATCAACAATCGTCTCAACTTCTTTCTCCTCCATATTCCTGATCAAGTCATCATATGGATAGGGTATATGATCATACCCACCCAAGTTCATCTTTCTTTTAGAAAAGTCAATGTATCCTTTTGGATCAAACCCTTTCCTTGGTGGAGCCCTTTTCAAATTAAAATGTAGTAACTTATCCAAAATAAAGTCATACCCCTCTTTTGACAATACAGTGAAATCTCCAAAGCATAAAGTACTTGGCATGAATGCATGCTTTCCAAAGGAACCTAGATTTATAACACTTGAGTAGTCCATCTGTCTAACAATCTCAAAGTAAGCAATTCTATCAAGTACTATTTTTGGAAAAATAAATGGTGTATCCTCAAAACCATAAACCCTGATCATAGTAGCATCCTTGAAATAGTATCAATCTCCCCAGCTGTGAGCAATAGGTCCATTGAAATCCTTAGGCCTGAGTAACCTCTTAATTTCATCAGATAATGAGTGGTCACAAGGATAGTTTAAAAAATTGTACAATGGCTTAACAAAGTACTCTTCAAAATGAAAATAAATTGAATTGACAAACCTGTTGTCCCAAATAGCAATCCATAACTGAATTGGTAGTAGTTTACCCTCATTATCAAACTATGCAATCCTTAACTCCTCTGGCCACATCCCCAATTCTTTCCCATGATACATTATTATATGCATAAAAACATAATAAATCTTGAAATGCAGAATAGGGGATCCATTTTAAATTGCCATTAGTCCTTAATCAATTCCTTTGAAAATATATGAAGTATAGTTAAATGGTTCGGCTTTGTGATACTGAACATCGACAAAAATTACCATTGGTACAATTGACATAAACTCAGGATCTTCCATCCCTAACACCTGACACACTGAGAAGTATGTGCATTTCAAATAGGGTTCAAATAGGTTGATGTGAAAGGGAGGCCCATCATTGTCATCAAGTGGGACTAGAATTCCAGCCTTCTTAGGCCTATGCAATAGTAATATCCACCCCTTATAGGTTGTATCCATTCTCCAAAATTTTTTCTCTAAAACCTCATGTATAATAGTTTCATCACATGTGTCGTCTAGGTCAAAAAATTCACAAATTGCATCTTCAGACACATGTATAAAAGGTTTATCCAATGAATTGTAGATAGCCTTGAGGTTTGGATTGTAGTGGGTAGCTAAGAGTTTCAGTAGTTCCACATTCACAAATACGTTAGGGACAACCAATTTTCCCAAGTTAAATTTCTAGGGATTGCATACTGGGTCAAACATATCCCTCCAATGATAATGAAACATAAATAACTCATATCCTTAAATTGGAGTCCACACATCCCCTATATGCCTACACTTGTCCTCAAATCTCTCCACATCTGCCCTATGTTGTGCAGAATGCCTGGCTTTTGGTCCTAAACTAGGTAGTTGGTGAATGAGATCTTGGTTCGATTTTCTCTCATTTGTTCCCGATTCATCCCTTGTCTCAATCTTTTGTTTCTTACCCCTAGGCTAGCTACCCTCACTTTTTTGTTTTCTACTTTTTATTTCCTTGAGCTTGAACCCTCCATTTTATCTTCAAGGTGATAGAGTTGCAAGATATAATTATAAGGAATTAGCAAGCTTACTTGAAAAATTAAAGCCGCACTGAATTTTTTGGCCTTTGCCCATTCTCCTATTCCTTTCACTGCTAATCTTTCAAATTCTCCTTAATTATTCTTCTTTTAATAGAAGAATTATCTATACAATGTATATCCATACAACCATTAATGTCCAGCTTTGAACATGAGTGTAGCAATTTTTTTGAATTTCTCACTGTTAGACCGAATGATTATATCAGCGAGACTTATTCAAACTTTGGTCGATCTATATATTTGAACCAAGTTGAATGTTCATTAGACATCTTATATCACCTTCAAGAAGAGATTTATCAAGTCACTTAGATATCAAAGTTGTCGCCAAGTGTCATTCCAATGAACTTTGATCTATTCATTTCACCATCGACATGAGAATGGGAATCACTAAGGGATCTGAAAGTTACTCCAATAGCATTAGTCTCCCTGACGTGTTTCTCTCATTACCCTCTTCCTTTGGATGAATTGGAAAGACTCTCGCCAAAATTACTTTCATCGACTTAACATATGAAGTCAAAAAGAGAAGAGAAACTCACTCTGATAGCACGTCTCCTCAATGTGTTTCCCTTTGTTTTATTGGTGAGACACAATGAATTTATTACCAATGGATGTCCATCAACATGACATGTATGCTCATAATGACTTGAGAATTTTACTCTCATGGTATTATTCTTGCTGATAACCTTTTCATCGGTGGGATAACAGGCCTTGTCTTCCCAAATATGCATCCTCCTAGTTTGTTGATAGTTGTGACAATGTTGACCTTTTTTTGATATGCAAAAAATTCCTAAATTGAAAGGCTATAGCTTATGGGTCAAAGAGATGTGGAGCTATTCATGATCATATGAACTGTTTATTTAGAAACTCTTACTTAATGATGACTAGAGGGATTTTGGTATGTCAAAAGGTTAAATTTGAAGGGATCATTGATGGATATGGTATGTGGAATGGATTATAGAAAATTTGTATTACTCTCTGCACTTAGCATGTGGCTACCTTATGGGGTTCATGATTGTAAACCATTAAAAGTGTGAATTTTTTTTATAGTCCCAACAATGGCTCTGTCTCGGGATGTATACCCCTTGTGGGTATGTCAAGAATTCAGATCACTAGGAGAGCAGACCAAGTGGCTTGTGACATGGGATGGCAGTTGAAATGAGGGAGAAATAAGAGTTGTGGAAATGATATGAAATCCTAGACTACTATGAATGGAAAAGATCCATTCTTTAAAAGGTTATATAGGAATTGTCCATGCATTGGCAATCCTTAATCCTTTATGTTCTTCAAGAAAAAAAATGTTTTAGGAATTTCCCATGTACTGGAAATTCTTGTTCTTCTCTTGAAATGTTTTGGAGATAATATGAATCCTCACCTCCCTTTCCAACAATAACAAAGGGTCCCAACCATAAGGCCTCAAATTTCTCATGCTTTCCTTTGTCTTGACCCTTGGCATTCCACATGAGAACTATGTCATCTATTTCAAACTTCCTTTTTTTGGCTTTCCTCTCATACAAGTATTTCATTTGTAATTGTTTCTTCCTATTATGCTTCTGAGCTTGGTTTCTAATTTCATTGACCTCCATTAATTCCTCCATCCTCTCCTTCATGGGTTTAGGAACATCCAAATCTTCTTCCAAAATGAACTTGCATACTGGTATTAGATTATGCAAAGGGAGTCTAGCCTAAGTTCCATACACAAGCTCAAAAGGTGATTTACCAACAACCTTTTCACACTAATCTTTTCCACCCATAAAGCAATCCTTAACTTAGAATCACATGCCTTTTTGTTGTTATCCAACATTCTTCTTATGATCGTCAAGATACTCTTGTTGTTGGATTATGCCTGCCCATTTTCCTATGGATGATAAGGCGAAGAATATGAGATAATAATTCCATAAGAATGGAAAAAATTCTTGAACTCATCAGATCTAAAACACATTCCATTATCAGTTACAACCCTTGCTGGGACCCCAAATCTTGTGATGATGTTTTCCAATAAGAAATTGGTCACAACCTTACTAGTTTCCTGCTTGGTGGGTATGACTTCCACCCATTTTGCGAAGTAATATGTGGCCACCAATATCCATTTGTGTCCTACACTATATTTTCTATAATTTCCCCTATGAAATCAATTCCCCATTGGTGAAATGGAGCTTCTATCTACATGGGTCTCAAAGGTAATGCTCCTTGATATTTTAGTTTCCCATAAATTTTTTGACATGCCTCACATTTTCTAGTATATTCACATGCATCATTAAAAACCCTGGGCCAATAGTACCATACCCTTAGTATCTTATGAGCAGTGGTTTTTGCTAAGAAATTTCCTCCACATACTCCTTCACGCATTTCCTTCAAGACATGTCTTGCCTAATGTTCATCTAAGAACAACAATAGAACACCATCCCTTTTCTTCCAATAGATGTCTCCCTTCATGAATACATATTTTGAGGCTTGCAACTTAAGTGCCCTTTTTTGGTTGTCATCAAACCCTTCTATACATTTCAAATGTTTGAGATAGTACATGATATTAGTGTACCATGAAGTGTTTTCAATACTAGTGACCATATCTTCTTCACTATTGACATTGCATACTTGGGTAGCTTCCAAATTGGTTTCAGCCATCAATTTGGCTAATCCTTGTCCTCTTACAAGCTTGGTGATCTGAAACTCAATATAAAACTCCTAAATTTTATTTGTCCACTAGCATCTATACCCTATTGTTTCACTTTGTACAAATACATCTTTCACAACAAATTTAGGCACATAAGCTATAACCTTTGCTCATACTAGGTATGGTTTGAATACCTTGACTGCTTTCACCAATGCGTAGGCTTGTTTCTTCACAATATCATATTTCAATTATGCACTTTGGAGGGATTTGCTAAAAAAGGAGACAAGCTGCTCATACCCTTCATCGTTCTTTTGGAGCATAACTACAACAACTATGTGATAAGATGCGAATGAAAATATTTGGATAGGTTTACTAAAACCTAGAGATTTCAATACTAGAGCTTCCTTGATTGCTGTCTTTATGGATATGAACGCATCTATATCCTCAATAGTCCAATCAATCTTTGCACCTTTCTTTAGCACCTTTGATATTGGTTTTACTATCTTAGCAAAATTTGATATGAAACTTCTCACAAAATTGATTTGTTCAAAAAAAGATTGAATAGCCTTAACTTTCTTAGGGATAGGTATCTTGTCAATGGCCTCCACTCTTTTAGGATCAATTCTTACTCCCTCCTTAGAGACTATATTACCAAGTAACTTTCCTTCTGTTACTGTAAATTGACACTTTTTAGGATTAAGTGAGATGCCATATTCCAATGCTTTCAAAAACTATTTTCTCAAGGTGAGGCATGCAATCCTCTACCTTTTTGGAATATGTAGTTAAATAATCTTGGTAGACTACCATTATCACATTAATGAGGTTAGAAAAGGAAACATCCATGGGCCTTTGGAATGTTGCACCAACATTTGTGACTCCGAATGGCATCCTAACATAAACATATGTTCCCCATGGTGTAGTGAAGGTTGTCTTGTATTGTTCTGATTCTTTAATATTTACTTGGTTATCCATCCATCATGGACAGTAACTCATAGCCTATAACCCTTTGTAGCATATCTTCCATGTTTGGAAGCGGGTAATTATCTTTGAGAGAAGATACATTCAAGTTTTGAAAGTCTACACAAAGCCTTATATCTCCAGTTTTCTTTCTAACCAATACTAAATTGGAGATTACTATCAGGATTCAACCATGTAGTTTTTGAGTCAAACTCATTGAACAATGTTTCATGAGTCAATACCTCCTACTTATCAACTAAATTGGAGACCCAAGATGAATGCCTAATCAGCTTGATAATTCCTTCTTCCCTAAGTTTCATAAGTTCTTCATGCATTTTAGGCTCCAAAGTTGGATTGATGGGTCTTTTTTTTGCCTGAATGGTTTTGCATGTAGTTTTAATGGAATTTCTCTCGTTGAAAAAAATCTTCCATATATGCTTTAAGATTCTCATAAGACCATGCAAAAACATGCTTCTATTTCCTTAACAATGCAATCAACATTTTTTTGATTGTTGGACTTATCTTATTCCCAATATATACTCTTTTTGGTGCCAGTTCAGTCCCTAAATTGATCTCCTCCACACCTTCTCTCTTTACTGGTGTTTGTTTCATGAGAGCACAATCATTTACATCAAACATCCTCTCGAGTGCCACAAGTCCTTTAGGAAGTTTGTTAGTTTTGAGTTGCAGAACTTTTTTTCCAAACACAGTCTATTTTCCATCTACTTCTTCCACAAATGTATTGAAGTCAATCTCCTGAGATTCATACTGATCAATGCAATGTAGAAATTTTATGAGATTAGTATCATGATTGAAAACTTTCCAACTACATATGTTATCAGGGATGGAAAGTCTTGTTTTGAATTCAACTTGAGATAATTTGGCCAGGGTGATATCATCTCTTTTTAGGGCTACATTGGCTAAGAAATCTACCATCAAGTTTTTTGACCTATCTATCCATTCAATAGAAAAGGCATCGAATAATTCAATTGTATCCCATAATGCATTCCTATACTGTTTTAACCTCTTATTTTTTGCAACCTATTTTGATCTGATCTGTGAAATGATTAACTTAGAGTCTCCAAGAACAATTAGTAGTTTGATTTTGTGTTTGACAACCATATTCAAACCAATTAGCAGGGCCTCATACTCTGCTATATTATTTGTACATTCAAATGTCAGCAAGAATGAATACTTGAATGTAGTACCGTCAGGTGAAATAAAAACTACCCCTGCTCCATTGCCTTCCTGACTACACACTCCATCAAAATACATCTTCTATATACCATGTTGATTCTTGGAAATATGCTTATCAATTGGATCAATGTTTACTAATTTAGGCTAGGAAGGCTCTATTATGAAACTTCCCAAATCTACATCACAAAAGCAGTTTAATTGATTTTGAGCAACATAGTCCACAATTTGATTCACCCTTGGTTCTATATAAAGCTTAACCTCTTCAACATTCACTAGTATTATGGCATAGGACAAGTCAAATTGTACATTTTCTCCAACTGTTGTAGTGCATTTCCTTGACAAGAGCATTCCAAAATGATGGGGTGTGTCAATTAAAATTATGTCAATATTATATATTGCCATCCAATAGGTGGAAAACTTCACCTCTACATCTTGCATAATTCCTATCACTAGGATAGGCCTACTATCCATAGCATATCATTTTCCACCAGTAGTTTCTACCCACATGCCAAGTTGTTTCATGACCCCTACTGGCATGATGCTAATAGCAGCACCTGAATCTATCATAAAATTTCTTACCAACTTATTATTTATGAGTAATATAGTAAAAAATGGATCAATTTGTGGAGGATTCACTATTGCATCACCAAGACAAGATTTAGGAACCTCTACTTCTCCCTGCCTACTATTACTGATCTTAGTGGTCTCTTTATTCTCAGGGTTTGTATTTTTATTAGTTCCATTAGATATTAACTGAATAGCACTTTCCCTATATTCTTTTATTTTCATCATTTCTAATAATGGCACAAACATCTTTACCTGGGATAGGGCCTATGTGAACTTGAAAGAGGCATTTTCTATTTTGGTTATCTTCTTTTGTTCCAGTGGATCTCCTTTTCTCTCCTCTTTTTCCCTCTTGTTTGTTTCATTTGACTTCTTGCTTATCTTTGTGTGGCTCTTTTTTTCTTTTTCTAGGAGTACATTTTTGTTCATTTTGATTTAGTTCCTTACTTTCCATATTTTTTAGTTTTTCTTGTGTTGCTTCTTTTTCTTTCACAAACACTCCTCTTGGAGCACCACCATCAACATTTATTGTTCTGTTCCTGAGCCTATAATTACTTTTTGCTTGTTCTACAACAAAAATAGTTAATTCTTTTATCACTTCCTTAGTAGGTCTCCTTATTCTATATTTACTTGACTGAGATGGTGCAGAAGGAGAATATGATTTGTCATTAATTTCATTATAATCAAAAAAATACTTGTTTTACCATATGAACATTGTATCTTTGGTTATCAACATCATACTTGTAGCCTTCCTCTTCTGAATATGAATATCCCTACTCACTGGGATAGAGGGTGTGGGAAGTCAAATATATTGTATGATCTTCTTCACAATCATCGATTGGTGTTTCTTCCTCTTGTATTGATTGAGCTACAACACAGTGATTAGGGGAATGTGGTAGTTTCAAACTTGACACCAAGGATTATTGTTAACCATGTATGCTCCCTTCTTCTTTAAGGGATCAGGAGTCTCCTTATTCCTAGGTCTATCAATTATGGGCTTTCCATCCTTCCAATTTGTGTTATATGGCATATCATGCAACCTTGGTCTTTCACTCCTGTAAGTATTTTCTTGCTTGTTCTGAGGATTATTAAAATTTTGGGGAATCCTGAGATTATCTCTTTTACCAATCATCCCAACAGCCTTTCTATTGTTTTCAATAGTCAATTTTGTTTTTGTGCTTCAACTAGATTTCTAGGGCACCTATTTCTAAGCTCATCTCCTATCTTCAGATCAAAGGCTTTCATGTAAATGCTTAATGTTGCAAGGTCAACCAGTTTGGACCCAGGTGGTATATTATTGTGCAATATGGAGAACCTCTAGTTGAATTCATAAACTAACTCATTCAGATGTTTTTGGATACTTATCAATTCATGTAAAGCAAACTCAGGTGCACACTGATTCCCATATTGCTCCAAAAACTGATCTTGGAAGCCTAATATATAATTAATTTAACCATCAAGTAAGTTATTGAACCAATCCCTTGCTTCTTTTGTTAGAGATATCATTAATAATCCCATATTCACATCCTCATAATCTATACCAATATCTTGAACAAAGGCACTAAAATTTCTGATATGTTCTTTTGCTGATATCACATTATTCCCAGTGAACTTGGGAACCATATTTCTCCAATTATTTTCCATTGGGTATGGGTACAATTGATACCCTATTAGATCGAATTGTCTACATGGGTTTGTAGGATTTTGTGGAGGCAAGTTCAAGGGTGGCAGATTAGGGGAGTACGAATACCCATATTGAGGCTGATAATAAGCATTTTGTTGGATGTGTTGCTGGGGGTATATATTTTGATGGGGCATATGTTGCTAATATTGTGGGGGATATTGATGACCTAGAGGTGGATTGTGTTGGGGAGTGTTGGTAGCATTTGGGTGTTGGGATCTTTGAGATGGCATATTCAGCTGATAATGTTGTCTTCAGTTTACATTCTGTGGTGGTTTTGTGTTTTGAGATGATCCTTGAGGATTGATATTACCACCCTATTTATGTGGGGAGACATACTTAGGTGGTTTTGATGTATTAATATTCAGCTGAGACAGTTGTTGTTTCAACTCTATGTTTCTTTTTATCATCCACTATCTTCTTACAAGCTCTTGTTCTTTCCATTGCATTTGTATTTCTAATTCTTTATTAGTCAAGTGTTGAAAATCTTCAACAAGTGTTGATTTATCCATGAGCCCACATTGGTTTCCTTCTTCTTGTTTATGGGCCATTTCATATTCATACTCCTACCTCAATCTTCGTTCTTCATCTCTCTAGGCATGAAACTCTTGCATCTTTTCTTGGTCCATTTCAAAATGATAAATGGGATGATCACTATTTTCTTGTTCAAATGGAGTGTGGGGATCTACACATGGATCAATTTTGTGATATTCCAACCCATACAATGGGGCAAATATATTGTGTGCATTAAAGGCTTTTTCTGATAAATTTCCTTCTTTTATGACATCTCCTTGGCTAGATTTCACCTTAGACTTGTTCTTGTTTTTGTTTGTTTTTGTGGGAGGAGATCCATGTTTATCAGTTCATCTCCCATTTTTCTTCTTGGGACTATCCTGGTGTAAGGATCTTCTACCATTCATATCAGATGACATATAGTACCTCTGATGTTTGTTGTCTATCGTTTCTGATCTGATGCTTACTTTATCTGTCATAAAATTTCTCTAGAGTTTCCACCTACTTTCTGAAAGTAGGAAAATGCTTGAGTTTGTTCCCAGTGGAGTCTTTTAAGTTTGGAGTGACCTTATGAAGGAAGCCTTGGGTTTAGAACTGGCTCCCCAGTAGAGTCGCCAATCTATTAGGTCTCAAAAGTTACACTGGTTGGAAAACCTCAAGTGGTTGCCAGGCTCTTGGCACGTTTTAGGCTAACGAATAAGGCCAAATGGTGCACTTGAGCAATTTATCCACAATGGAAATTGGAAGTGGAGAGATGCAAGATTAATTTGGTATAAATTGTATAAGAAATATCAAGGTGAAGTTTAATATGTTTAGTTAACGGATGTAAATTTTTTAAACAAATTTGATGAAACTAAATAATGAAATGGATAAGACTAGTGCCTTGTTGGGTGAATAGAGTCAAATTAAGATCTATATTATATGACTTGTATTGGCTACAACTCAAACAGTTTGGCACACTTATGTTGGTTTATATCTTGTATAAACATGCATGAAAGTTACTGAAAAACTCTACTTATGGATCCAACTGACACAACCAGGTTACTTATGATTTACCAAAAGGATTTTAATCTTTTCTTGAAAGAACAAATTGAATAAATCACACAAGAACAATAGATAATACCAAATTGGAGACATAATGGCAATCCTAATTATATGGCTTTTCTTACTGATCCAAATAATACTCCCAGATTACTGTGATTGACTAAAAGGATTTTAATTCTTTTGGAGAAACTAATTAATCATATCACACAAGAACAACAAATGTTCATTGATAAATTGAATATATACTTGATATACCAATTTAAATAATCAGGAAATATTAAATTGGAGACAACTAGATAATTCAATATTTTCAACAAACAATTGATACCAATATAAAGCCACAGAATCAGAGATCTTTCATTGATTTCCTCAAAATATATCTGCAACATAGTCTTTTGAAATGAAAACATTATGGAAGCTTTTTGCTGTCTATCTATCCCTATTCACCTATATCTTTTTATCGCTATGTAACTGACTTATATATCAAAACTTTGAAGAGGATGCACCCCTTTGTAAATGTCCTTTGAAACTTAACAATAACTAACAATAATTAAACACATACAATTAGGCTCTGGCAAGCCACAAATGAACTTTAGTAACATGATCAAAATATTCCTGCCTCAAGTGAGTATCGACATCATCTGTGGCATTTCTCACAGTGATCTCCATGTTTACCATTTTCTCTAAAAGCTTGAATGACTCGTCTAGTATTGATTCGCCACTTTTGGCTACCTCCAAAGCTTTATGCAATATCATCTTGTACTCCTTTATCCACTTGTCCTGACCTTTTAGTTTTCCATTATTTTCAAATAATGTAGGCACTCCACTCTTTGTAACATCAATTAATCCTTTGTCATCTTCCTGGAGTTCCCCATAATAGTCCTCATATTTCTTCACTATCTCCTCAACATTTATAGTAGCCCTGTTGGGTATGTGTAGGATCATGATGGACCAAAAAGTGGCAATATGATGGGTATTTGTAGGGCATGTGGCTAACGACACTTTTTTACCAAAAATTGATGAAACAAAAAGGGTTTGTAAAGGAGATTCTCAGCTTTCCACCAATATAAATTATACTTTACTTTGAATTTAATAAATAAATATTATTCATTTTCTATTTGAATTACGTGTAAAGTCCTGATTGGTAGGTTGGTTGAAAAACATCTATAGCGTTCAAATGGTATGACAATCTAAAACATGTGTCACATTCTATGCTTTGCATACTATAGGATTAAAAAATAAAAAATGAATTTCATGAAGTTTTGACCAAGTTAAGGTGGTTAGACATACAAATTTTTATATTTTTTAAAAGTT